>BQNB010003167.1:94792-117319 GCA_026074375.1 Tanacetum coccineum | reverse complement strand
ACTTATGTTCAATATGTAATGAACCATCCTTCAATTACTACCTTTACTTCCGTTATCTATTTCTACAATCCTAGCATAAAAAGGAATACTTTATGTTTTGATTGGTCTAAATTTGTATCAGCGCGTTTGAAACCAAACCATATTACTGCGAAGTCCAGCTAATATCTAATAACAAAGGCCGCACAGACTAACAAGCCATACAATAAAACATAAATATCAAGAGTATGAAAATTTTACGCTGCAAGCGACCATTATACACACACCATGCGAAAAACAAATTGACTCAGGCCGTGTGCAACGCACGGGTCTGCTTGCCTCGTGTTATATATAAGTCACTTCTAAAGATGTGTCTTCATTCTACGTCAACCATAACAAAAAAGTTAGCCAACTCTTTTATTAAAAAGAAACTAAATCTAAAAGTTGTAAACCTTGTCTATAATTTAGAAAATCAAAAGATACGTACAACATACTAGTGCATTTTACTTTTCTATGATTTTGCAAGTTTTTTAAACTTCATATTCACTTTTAATTAGGCTAGACGGAGTGGGTGTTTTTTCACCACATCACTCACCAGGGGTGTCAATCGGGTTATCGGGGTCGGGTTAAAGGTCTTATCGGGTCGGGTCTATCGGGTTGTTAGAAAATAAAAACTAACCCGCAACCCGACTTTATAATGAATCGGGTCTATCGAGTTCGGGTCTATCGGGTTGCGGGTTAGTCGGGTTGGGTTTATCGGGTTATAGGGTTACTTGTTAAGGAAAAAAAACTAGTTGCATTGCAACTTATTGCTGTTTCTAAATAAGTAGTATTTCCTGTTTTTAGAAAGGTTTGTAGGTAACAATTTGTGTCAAGTCTGTAGTACATAACTATGGTTCTGTACACCATGGATGTCTAATAAAATTGTTTCTTGCTTAATATTTTTTAGTAATTAAGTAGATATTTATGAAGTTTATCGACCTAACTTGATGGTGTGGACATAGATACTCACTAGATCAATGTGTACATTTTGGTGCAATTAACATTTGGTCACCTTATAATTTCTAAAACCCTGGTATCGTATCAAAAGATCGCTTTTTTAGAAGAAATCATTCCACTCGAGCCGAACTTTGGTTTTTAACATCTTTTATAAGGTGTTTTTATCGTTTGTTTTATGTAAACTAGTCTGCAAAAAAGGTCTACTACAACAAAGTGTTCACTTTGAAAACATGGGTGCATAACCATAACATACATGTCAATGTATGCTATCGATAAAAGAATTGTTGTATGTTATGGATTAGAATAAAAAATAGTATAAATTAAATATTCGTGAATTGGTTAATATATATTATTGGGTTTATCGGGTTGACCCGATAACCCGATAACAAAATAATTATGACCCTAACCCGACCCTCTTAGGTTATCGGGTCTATCGGGTTGACCCGATAAACCCGATAAGCTAAGTTGGACCCGAATCAATCCGACCCTATAAGGCTTTATCGGGTTCGGGTCGGGTTCGGGTCAACCCAATTGACAACCCTACTCACCATTCATCATGGTCACTCCCATTCCGCCCCCATATAGTCACGCGCGAGTTGGTCTGGTGAGGGTGAACCACTCACCACACAGTGAGTGATAAATGTGGGCCCATTTTTTCTTATATCCGTTGCAATTTAAAAAAAATATTTTTTTAAAAAATATTTTTTTACCTATAAATACCCACTACTTCACCCATTTTTATACACAACTCTCCCACTTTATTTTTTCACTCATTTTTCTTTTTTACACAAAAACTCTCCCACTTATTATTTATTGTCACTCTTCTCACATTTTTCCTCATTTAAATTTTTAAAAAAAATGGAAATTCGTAAATACGTTTTAATTGGGGAACTAGGATTGATGTAGAAGGAAGGAGGACGTAAAAAAATAGTTAGCCGTAAAGAAAGGAGGGTTTTTATTAAAAACGAAGCCATGGCGTATATTAAGATCAGGACGGGACAAAAGTAGTTGAGTGACGAGGGAAAAATAACAGCATACAAAAAACACTGTAGATCGTGATGGTTGGACTCATGAGGTTTAGTCGCCGGCCTTTTTTTTCTGATGACTCCGATGGTACGTTGCAAAAATCTAGATTCAGGGAAATAGACGTCCGATTGGGCTCACCATCTTTGTCAAAAACCAGATAGTTACTGCCCGTTATAAAAAAAATAATTCCAAAAATACAAAAAAAAATTTATAACTTTTTATAATTGATGTACCGGAAGATAAAAAGTATTTCCCCGTTGGATAAAGGTTTTGGAACCTCTTGCCAATTCGTCAAAAACGGGGCATACGGGCCGTTGAAATGGAAATTTTTTCTAGCATGTATATATGCAAATAAGGTGAATGAGATCGTCTCGTATGGCTTTATTGAAATCATTTTTGTGAAGGGGCTTTGTATGGAAGTTTATGGGCCTTGAGTTTCTGAGGCAAAAAAAACCACACTGGTGGACTGATATGGAAAAAAACTTTATTTCGGCAATCCAAAGAAATAAAAAAAGCATTGCGTTTTCGGGGATGTTAGGGAAAAAAAGGGCAATTGGATTTGTATGGTTGGGAGTGGTTTAGGTTGGTCCTTTTTACGCGTTTTTTTTTAAAAGGGGAATATGTTTAGAACGTGATCATGGGTTCGAAAAAATCCGTTTTTCTTTTTGCTAGGATAGTTTGTTTTTGCGTCGCAAGAATTTTTATGCGATATTGGGCATTTTATGCTTTCGTTTGGTGGTTGCTGGGTTGAACAGATGATAAAAAAAACGTTTTTATATTAATTCCCCTTTATTTAATGATCTTAACTAAAAAACCGGCGGTTCGGAAAGCCAGGAGATTACCTTTTGTTGGCTAAAACGAGCGTCAATTTACCCATCGGGATACTATCTGTTGGAGGGGATATTATACGAAATTGGCGGCCACTGTTTAGGACGGATTTCCAGAGAAAACCAGCTGGATGATGCCACTAGTAAAATTATTGTATAAGAAAAAAAAACGCAAAGAAAAATCGGCAAGGGAAAAGATGTGAAAAAACGAGCGGTTTGGTGTTCTTTAAATGGAATGAAAATTTGGGGTCGTTTTTTAACTAGCTTGTTAGGAATTCCCAACTTTCAATAGATCGGGAATTTTTCCTGATGCTTGTTTAAATAGGTTTTAGTTTTAATTTGATTTAAATTCAACACAAAAACTCTTGTTTTTGAAATGTTATTAAATAGGGATTATTGAGGAATCTAATCTTTAATATTAAGAATTAATTTATCAATGAAAAACTGGTTTTTAAATTCAATCAACAATATTTAATTCAACAAAAATAAGCTCTAATATTATTAATGAATAATATAAAATACGGGAATACTCTCATAAAAAGGATTAGGGGGGTTAAAAGACCTTGAAACGCTAAAGAAATTATACGACTAAGTTGGATTTTTTGGTTTTTGGGTTTCTGGGTGTTGGTACTCAAAAAAAAATTTCTATGGCCTAGGATTCTCCTTTTATACACAAAGAGGTCCTTAGTCGGCTTACAATTTTACTTCTCTAAGTAATCAAAAAAAAATTCTTTTCTATAAACAAAAATAACCAACAATAATCATAATAAAGTAGTTTACTAACTTGCAAGCTTTAACTTGAACATTCAAATAGCAGTAGTTAAAAAACTTCAAAAAATTGTAATATTTTCCACTAGGCAGGCATAAAAACTTTCAGGCTGAGCAGAAGTCTTTTAAAACTTGTTGTTTCTTAGCAGTAGTAAAACTTTTAATTAGCATTTTTTTCTTTGAAGGGCTCGGTCAGCAGGGCCACTTTTATTCCCACTAGCAGTATATTACTAAACCTGTATAATAGCAGTTAGTAAAACTTAGGCATATTTTTTTGAAAGTTTATCTGGAGCAGTACTAACTTCAGGCTGAGCCAAGTCATTAAACACAAAATAAAACATGAAGCAAGCCAGTTTAATTCAAAACAACATTAAAAAGACTTTTAATTCAAACAATTCTCCCTTAACCTTGATATTTCTTCTTCCAATATTCATTCAAGTTTTCGTACAATTTTAAAACGGGCTTTCATCAACACTTAAGGAGGATGCTTACAAACACTGAATTTACTTTTTTAAAACAATAGTTTTTTATGGATGAATTTAAGAAAAAAAACTGATAAGGCATTTTTTACTTTTTTTCATAGTCAAAATTATAAGCTTCTGTTTCCAACCATTTCATTGGAAATGTTGGTAAAGTGGTGCCAAGAGGAAACTTCTTACTCTACCAAACCATAAAAAAAATATTGGCATTTTATGTTGCGCATCCTTCAAAGGGAGAAAATGTTTAACTCACATGAGGTTCCATATCAGCTTCCAATCCCAAAAACACTTTGTATTTATTGTGAAAATTTCCCCTTTTCATTTTAACCGATTATCTTCTTTACTGTTGTCAAAATATTGTTTTTCAAAAAAAATCACCCCAATACCCCCATTACAAACAAAATCTAATTCTTTCATTGGGGTCTTGTTGGGGGGTACTTTCATATTTAGGCTTTTACCCATAAACTTGTACAAATTTTTCCAAAATCCTTGCCTGGTTGGTATGTGCTAATTTAAACACATACCTTTTTTACATTAATAAAAAAACAGAACTTAAAAAGGACTAACAAAAAAATCAAGACAGGGGAAATTGCCAAATATATTTGTTTGTTTTTTGGGGCAATTTTGTGTGTGAGAGAGGATAAGAAAAAAAACGGGGATTATTAACAAAACGACGAAAAAAAAAAATAAAACATAAAGCCAAAAGACGGACCTAAAAACAAAGCACGGAATGGAAAAAAGTTGTGTGGAAGACAGAGCCAAAATCGGAAAGGCCAAATAAAGTTCATAAAAAAAAAAATATATAAAGGTCAAAAAATAAAAAAAGTCAAAACAAAAAAAGTCAAAAAACAAGTCAAAGTCTAAGTTAAACCCCGGGGGAACAAAGTCATAAGGGGGGAGAAGTTCAAAACTCAGAAAGGAAAAATATAAACTTTGAGGGACCTAAAAATTGGGGGGACCACAAATCCCTAAAGTTGTATTAAAGATGGGAAAAGGGGGAGACTTACAAGGGCTGGAATTTTGAATTTACTTTAAAAATACAATATAAAAAGTAGAGGGGGGCAAAAAAAAACTTGCCAAACCCCATTACTTGTATGAAACATGGGAACGACTTTGTTTAAGGGAACGAATCTAAGTTGAGGGGGCAATTTCTGCCAAAACCCTTATAACTTATTTAACCATCAAGGACGGGGAAGTTTTGCTAATACATGATATTATAATTTTTGAGGGGGGGCCAATTCATGTTCTTATAACGAAAAAAAAACTAACCCTAAAACATTTAGCAAACCTCTTTACCCTTTACCCCTCAAATCCCCCTTTTTTCAACCTATTTATCCCTAAAAAAAACCCTTGAAAACCCAGGTCAAAAAAAATAAACAAATGAAAAACCCCCTTTTTTTCCCCGCCCCTGTGGTTTTACAATATTTTTCCCATAAAAACAAAACTCCTTTTAACCCCCACTTTTACCCAAAATTAAAAATACCAGGGGTGTTTTTTAAATCCCTCTCCCCCTCACTATCAACAACAGTAATTTCACGTTGTTGGGGCATGGGACACCTTGGGCAATTTTTCCCACTTGTATTTTTTCCATGGGGATTTCGGCACACCATTCAAAACGGTTGAAGATTGGCTTAAAACTTAGGCACAAACAAACTTGAATCAAAAAAAAAGGGTGAAGGAATGAATTTTGACATTGCGTGTCTCACACTCAAAAAAAAAAAACAAGCACAACCTCAAACTGCGTTTTTGTCTCACAAAGGAAAGCCCTCAAGGGGAGAAGATTGGGAAAAGGGGACCTAAAAATTTTTTTCTAGTATAAATAGATGCACTGTAAAAGCCAAATACGGGCATATATTTGATGAATCTCTTTTTTATTGTAATCTTTCTTTTTTTTTCAGCTATTATTAGTATTTTTTAGCTTAAAGTTTTCCAGGAAAAGGGGGTTGTAATTGTTCTTCAGTTTTAATTTAAAAGTTTAATGTTTTTTTTTACAAAAAAAATTTCGTTTTTTCAAGTTTCTATGTTTTAAAAAAATTGTTTTCAATAAAAGCTTCCCTTTAAGGCTCCTAATAAAAGCTAATATTAAGCTATAATTAATTCCTTCAATTTTACCCCATGGAATGCTTGCTGAGTGAAAAAAAAATGGGATAGATAATGGGTTTAGGGTTGAGGGGCAAAAAAAAAAAATAAAAAAAACCCATTAGGGTAATTCAATTTAAAGGAAAAAATAAGCTTGATAAATAAAGCTTATGGGGGGCGTAAAAGCTTGCTTTAGGGCCTTTGGTTAAGGGCTCTAAAAGGGAGTCATTAAGTTTTGTTCAAAGCTTGGGGAGGCTTAAAGGGTATACTTTTCACTGTCTTTTTTTGTTTTGCTTTCTTAGTTATAGCTTAAAAAAAAAGCTCTAAAAAAAAAAAAAATCAATAAAAAATAGGTTCATTTTGGTTGGTATCAAAACTTATTACTGTTAGTTATTTGGGCTTAGTTAGTTTAAAAAATTTTTCAGGTTAGTCAATTCTTTTAGTTAATGCTTAGGATTAGATTTAGTTGTTTGCCTTTATCTGGACTCTTTTATCTGTATTTTAGTATCTTCAAATTCTGCGTTTAAAAGGGGTGATTTTGACTTAAAGGCCCTAAATGTGGGTCAAAAAAGTTCTTGCTATGGGTTCAGGTTTTAATGTCATTTAAAGGTTAGGCTTAAAAATTGTTTATTTTTGCTGTTAAAATTTAGTTTTAAATCAGTAAAAGGTTTTAAAAGTTTTAAAGTTTAAGGAAATTTGGTAGTGTAAACTTGAGGTTTCCCCAAAACTGGTTATGCATAAGTCAAAATAAATAATAGCTCTTGTATTTTAAAGGCTTTGTTGGAAAAGTCCAGTTTTCTATCAATAAAAAAAATTTAGTTGGCTCAGGTTAAAAGGGTGATTGAAAATAAGGCTTTGACTCTACTTGGTAGTCTAAAAAGCTCATTTTGGCTGTCAAATTGCAAGCAGGTCTGCATAACAGCAGGGGGGATTTTGTTAGCTTTAAAAAAAAGCTTCAAATAGTTCTTTGAAAGGCTGTGGCTTTCAAATTTTCTTTTTTCCTTAATTTGATTTTTGCATTTAGGTTAAGGATAAAACTAGTTTAGAAAGCTTTTAAGGGAAAAATTTTAGGCTTATTTTGTGGGCATTTTTAGCAACTTAATTTTTAATTTTTCTGCCAAAAAATTTTTGCCCTGGTGAAACAAAAGGGCCCTCAACTTTGCCCAGCCATGTAAAAGGTAGCCTAATTTGGGCCTTATCAACCCTTGGTTTTCTTTTTGGTTTTCTTAGGAAGTACCATATAAGGCCAAAAAATTCTATAAAGCCCCTAAGTAGGGCCTTTTGCTTTAAGTATTTCCCTTCTAACAGCATTAAAACTTAAAAAAGCAAAAAGAGTGTTTCCCAAAAGGCTGTTTTTGGGCCTGCAGTAATGGCCACTTTGCTTATTTGGCTAATTTTTCTTTTTCTAGCTGTTTTCCCTAGGTTAATTTTTAGGTTTGATATTTGATTAATTAGTTGAAAAAAGTGGGGATGGGGGCTAAATTGTGGCTTATTTTGCCCCAACCTTTTTGACTGGGCCTTAATTTGGGTTTTTACAAAAGCAAGGGGAAAAAATAAAAAGCCACATTCTTTTTTTTAAAAGCCTTTTTTTTTAACTTTCTGAAAGGAGTTTTAGGTGGCTTATTTTGGGGAAAGGGTTATTTGTGTTCCAAAGCCCAAAAAAAAAAGGTGAAGAAGGGGCTTTATTTGGAAAGCTTGTTGGGCCATTTAACAAGGTGTGGGGGCCCCACCTTTCTCTCCAAAAACAGTTAAGGGCTTTAAAATTTTAAAGCCCCAAATAAAAGCCTGGTTTCCCAATGTTGGGGCAAACAGTTATATTAAGGCCCTTTGGCTTTATATCTATTTTTTTTTTCTTGCTATATTTGACTTTTAAGCTTTTCATTTGGTGTTTTATTGTTGGCCTTAAAGCCAATTGTTAGCTTATTTAGTTTAAGTTTGTTGCTTATTTGGAAGCTTAATTGATTTTAAAAAAAAATTCTAAGTAGTTAGTGTTTAACTTATTAAGGGGATAAATAAAAAAGCCATTTTCGCCACTTTTTAGGCCCGTTTTTTCCAGTTTTATTCATAAGCTTGTGTACAAAAAAAAACTTGTAATTATAAAAAAGTGCTTATTTATTAAGACTTTCAGTTTGTAAAAAATAAAAAAAATTTTCAAAAAAAAAAAAAGAGGGGTCTGGGTAGGAAATGTCGGGGGGGTGGAAGGGCACGGACTCGAAAACCCCCGGGGGGACTCTACCCCACTTCCTCAAACCCCTCCCCACCACTACCACAACCTCTTACCACTGCGCACGTGGGTCTTTTCTGAAGGGACTCTTGGGGGCGCTTTGGTAAATTTTTTAAGTAGGTTTTGGGTTTTAAGTTTATAAAGGCTGTTCCAAGCTTATTTGACTGCTTATTTGATAGCTGTGGAGGGGGGGACCCTAGGCTTAGTGTTCCTAGGACCCTTGTCCACTTTAGCTATTTTGTGTAAAATTTTGTTCAGGAATTTTTTTATAATGTTTTAATATTTTTTTTTATTAATTTATTTTGTTTTTTTTAAATAAACTAAAAAAAAAAATCATAAAAAAAATAAAAAAATTACTATTTATCAGGAAAAAAAAAAATATAAAAAATTCTTTTTTGCTAAAAAAAAAATTTTTTCTTTTTTTTTCATAATATTTTGGTTTAGGAAAAATTAAAAAAAAAAATAAGTTTCTGGTTAGGATTAATTTTTTCAAAAAAAATTTACTTTTTTAAATAAGGATAAACGGGGATTCGTTTCCAGTTTCTTGGTCTTTGACTCGGGTTTTTTGGGTCAAAAAATACGTAACCTTCCGTTTTCAGGGGGTCCTAGTCTTTATTTTTCATTTTTCGGTTATTTAGCCCCCTAGGAGTAGTTTAGAAAAGTAAAAAAAAATTTCTTTTTTAGGCGTTGTAATTTTTGAAAGTTTTAGGTTTTGGGAACCCCTTATTCGGGGGATTGGATCGGCTTTCGTTTTTTTATGCTTAAATTTTCATTTAAATTTTTTAGGGGTTTTACTTTAAATATTTTTTTGTTCTGATTATGTTTTTTTAAAAATTAGCTTTTCACCACTCTCAAATCATTTTCTTCTCATTTTTAAAACTCCAAATTTTCCGGGACTTGTTAAATCGAAATTTCTCTAGTCCAGGGGCCTGAGGTTTGGGGGGATAAAAAGACCCGGGGAATATTTCTATACTTACTTCTCGGTTTTTTCATTGATTTTGTTTTTAAAAAAAAATACTATAAACTTTATATTATTATTTTATAATTTATTTATATAAATTTATATATAAAAAGAGGTGTTAGGTTTTTTTGGCACAATCAAACATGTCAAAATTTTAAGCAATTTGAACTTAAACGGGAATTCAGTTACGGTTTGAAAGACTTTCCATTCAGCTCTCATAATTTTGATAATAGCTTTTTCTGTCCTTCTTTATAAAAATCTTTTTTCAGCCAAAACAAATTTCTTGGTCTTGGAGGGGGACTTAACAAGCTAAAAGGTTTATAAGGCTTCAAAATTGTTACTCTTTCTTCATTCTGGAATGATTTCCAAAACACTGTTTTAAGTTTTGATTGTTACCTTTGTCATTCTCTCCAACCTTTTTGCTTCTTTTTGCACATTCTTTTTTTCCTGTGTGTCTTTATCCTCATCCACCTTCTGCTTCTTAGTACTCTCTTGTTCCAACTCTTCTCCTGCTCTCTTTGAACTTCCTTCCACCAAGTCTGTCCCGAATTCAACAAATATATTCACCCTCTTGAAAGCTCTGTCAAACATCTTCTGAATAGAATCAAAAGATTTGTTTTGCAAGTCTTTGAGATTCTTTCCTTCCATATTCTTCAGGTAAGTACACATGATTATTCTTTGTTGAGCTTGGGTTGGTGGTTTGTTCCTCTTCTCTTTTACACTTTTAGCAGCAAAGTGCTTTCTTCTTTGCTCTAAGAGTTGTTGAAATAATGTAGCCTTTTCTGCATCAGACAACTCTTCTTGTTCTTGTGCTTAAATATCATCCCATTCTTCAATCAAAGCAATATTGGCTTCTTTTTCCTTTTCAGCTGTTTCAATCAAGGCAATATTGGCTTCTTTTTCTTTTTCAGCTTTCTCTCTTTCAAGTCTTTCTTCTTCATTAAATTCAGCTTGTAATTTTAAAGCAGTTTCTTCATCAAAACTGATTTGATCTTTCTTCTTCATAGGCTTTACAGGTTTTATCATTATTCCTTTACCTTTTTCCTGTGATTGTTGTGAAGATATTGTTGTTGTAGATTCACCCAGCTCTTGTATAACAACCCCTTTCTTCTTGGGTTTTGTACTTTTCATTTCTATAAGTGCTTGAGCCAAAGTAATATCACCATCATCATCGTAGATTCATGTAAGCAGCACTAACAGTTGTGGCTTCACCAGCAGTACTAACCACATTACCAGCAGCATTAATAAATACTTCAACTACTTCTTCACAACTTACTTCAATCTTTTTCTTATTAGCAGTCTAACTTCTTGTTCTGCAACAAACACCTCCTCACCATCTAAAACATTCACATCAAACATCTCTTCATCCACATTTTGAACACTAACCAGGGTAATTTCTTCATCTGCATCAATAGCATCAATCCTCCCCTGTTTGGATGCATCCTCACCCAAACTTTCTTCATTATCAGAGGATTTTACCCTAGCAGTCAAACCAGCTTTGTATAATCTCTTCAGCCTATGAGTTCTTGACCTATTTTTCTTTTCAAGCTTTTTGACCCTCCTTTTCAAACTACCAATCTCATTATGTTAAGTAGTCTTTGTCTGCTCCAAATCAAGAACCCTCTTTTATAAATTGGTACACAGTGTCATCAATTCATTAAGTTTAAGTCTATCCTCATCACTTCGAAGTGTGTTACCTCTTACGAGCAATGAATCATTAGAATGTTTAGATACTCTCTCAAACCTAGTTCGAGCAGTAGTATCCCCTATGGTTTCTTGGCACCCGGGACCACCACCTAAAGTAGTTCCTAGGGAACTAGATTCATTAGGTGTTTCCTTGGATTGGGTTTTAGTTATGTTACCACTGTCATACTCTGCCTCTAAGCTAGAAGCAGTAGTGGCAGCCCTCACCAAACTATCACCCAACTCCTTATGGACAGCCTCATTTGCAACATTTTCAATAGGATCACTAGGCTGAGGTACCTGAGTGTCCTTTCTTTTAGGCTTCCTAGGTTGTTGTGTCTTTTGAGGTTGAGTTAATGATTTAATAATGGTGGGTGTGTGATGGGGATCAGTTGGAATTGCTGAACCTTCACCCAAATGTGATTGGTTTTGTACCACCATTGTTGGAAATAAAGGTGTTACTCTACCAGAAAAACCTTTGCCTACCCTTCTCATATTTCCAAAAATCTTCTTAGTGTGAGAGGGAAATATAAAATCTCTTATGAGTTGGCATCTCATCAAGTTGTTGATCCAAAAATACTTTTACAAACTTTGGATACATCAAAAATTTGCCAGACAAATTATCCAAGTTTCTAATCATACTATCAAAAATGAAATTTTTGGAATTGTTGAATTTCTTGGATTGTAGCTGACAGATAATGACAGATGGTCATTGTACTACTAAATCAATTCCATGCAGTAGTCTTTGGACTTAGACACTGTAACTAGTAATGTATTAGAAATTTTCCATTGTGGGGATAAAGAATGGGGTATAAAAAGTGAGTCTTTTGTGGAAATTTTCTTCATTATCCCATCTATGTAAGTGTTCAAAAATGGTAGAATTGGTAAACAATCAACACCTTCCTCTTTTGCTAGTTGAAGATATCTTCTAATAGATGATTTCAAACCACAAAAATGGACGATTTTTTATTGTCATCTATAGGGCATGTAACCTGTGCTTCCCTATTGATAGAGTTTTGACCACGGTAGTAAGACAAATCTGTTCTATTGCAAGAATTATATATAATTAGGATTAACGGTAATGCATGCCTTATAGGGTGTGCATTCAAAAAATCCATGATTTGCTCAAACCCATCACTTTATGTGGTTTTAGACAAAAATACGACCATATTATGAGTATCAACAAACTTTAGGATCATCATTTGTGTTGGGTTTTGATAATGGATGATAAAATTGAGTTAGGGTTTGTAGTTAGAGAGTATTTGAAAGAGTAAAATTGAGTAAATGGTCGATTGAAACCCTTAATCTAAGTATTTATGGAAAATACCCTCAACAGCATTAACTATCACCCAGCAGTAGTAACCTAGCAGCATTAACTTTGAGTCACCGCATTAACTCCAATTCCATTCTAAAACCAGCTTTTTCCATCTTCATTTAAACACTTTTTTTGCTTTTCCTACAAAATGTTAGGCAAAACAGGAAAACAAAGCCATAGCAATTTTCATCATCTTATCACAATATTAATTATACCTACAGTTTATGTATAACTAACAGTGAGATTCGCAGTATTAAGTTAACCAGCAATACTAATTATACTTAACAGCAGAAAATTTTAATGACATGAATGACAGTACTAGTTCATACAAAACTCTACAAAAACATAAAGATATAAAAGACTTTAAAGATTTAGCATTCCAATACTAACAATCAAATATTGAAATCTACTTACATCAAATGTTTTGTAAGCAAATTCTGCAACATTCTTTGTCAGTATGGATTTTGACCATTTGATATCATTTCTTTTCATTGCAATCTCTATTATAACTGATGTCTGATCTCGTTATGCTTTGGTTTTTTTAATAATAAAACAAGGACCCGCAGGATTTTTTAAATTATGCAAATAGTACTGTTATTGTCAATAAAGATCTTGGTATGCATAAAAGTGTACCCATAATCAAGTACTCCATCCGTCCTATTTTTATTGTCCACGTTTCCTTTTTGGGACGTCCCAATTTAATTGTCCACTAATAAAAATAGATGAGGAAGTTTGATCAAGTACTTATTACCTCCTTGTTTGGAAATTGTTATTACAAATTTTAAGAATACTTTGAATTAATTAGCTAATGGGTAAAAAATGTCATTTCTGTCAAAAACATGTAAGAAAGATAAAGTCAGTAATAAATGCACTTTTCTTAAACTGTGTGTTTTTGTCGGGGGACAATAATTTTGGGACGGAGGGAGTAGTTGATTCTGAATCCAAAGCACTTGTCCACAGCAACTTGAAGCAGCCACACACTCAGCTTCTGTTGTGGAATTTGCAACAACTGTCTGTTTCTTGCACTGCCATGATATTAATCTACATCCAAGGTGATAGGTCACATTAATCTCGAATCAATCATATCGACTATAAAAGTGTGAAGAGAATGGTAGAGGAGGGAAAATATTCAAATTTTAAATATTATAAAAGGAGGGAAAAGTGGAAGGTTTATTACAAGAGCATCACCCTCTAATGAAGATTAGATGGGTATTTATAGCTAATGGAAGGAGGCTTTCCTTCCCTTATTTTCCTAACTTTACATTTCTAGTCCCTAGACTTTGGTTATTATGCTATTTCCTTCTTTAAGCATAATAAACCTTTCTTCAACTATATATTCTAACAAAATATAAGTCTAAAAACATAAATTAATAAAAAACCACCTTAATCTGACACTTTTTATGAACCTAACAATCTCCCTCTAAGGGTCGATTATTCTGGGCGTTCCCTTCGTGGTCCAAGTGGTCTTCCATTCACATACATCTCCCATCTTCTCATCTGATTGCGATACTTCAATCTTACTTCAATTTCTTCTTTCAAACAATTAAGATACTCAACTTCATCACTTGTAAGTTCTCTTTCCACATAGCCATACTTGACATCGCATTTATTGTAAACTCTTGAAACCTTATCAGCACTCTTATTAGATGTGCATTACAAAAACTTTGTAACTTGAATGTTCATCACCCTTTTCTCTTCGTTGCTATTTCTTGTAATAATTCAATGCGAGGCTCATAAACAATAGAAAAACATCATTTCGTTAAATCCTGGAAAATGTCATTGTTGGTGCCAGTGATATTGATCCTTATCTTGATAGCTTTCGATTCCAAGTTGAAAGTCGTGCACTCTTTCCCATATCACTGAACTTCTGATGAATACTGATAAAGACCATAGTAATCCTGTATCAGCATAATCCGGTACCTTTCTATTCATGATCAGCAAATATATGTCCTCAATATCATTCTTATTGAGATTCTTGTAATCTGGCTTGGATATTGACACTATGCACTCGTTAGCTCTTCTTGCCACTATCTCTGTAATAAACTTATGTTCATGACCTAATTCCCAGTACGCTTGATGACTTGAACGATCTTTGAGTTTGAATAAATATCTTCCTTCGATTTTCTAGGCTCTTTCTGTTTCCTTATGTAGAAGATCTTTGCATGAGGATTCTTCCAATGTTCAACACCATATCTTGCATAAGGATTAAACTTCTTCACACACTTATTAACCCATCTGGAAGTTCGTTCTTCAATATCATCATCATTGAAGATAACCGCAGGAAACTTATGATGTGACAAAACTATCTTTTCGAGTCCTGAATTTCCTTTCTTCAAATACAAAATATCTTGATTTATCAAAGATAGTGCTGGAGCTTCAGGATCTCTTTGACAGCTAAGAATAAGAGGTGTGGTCTTTCTTGGATGTGGAGAGACAATAATTTCCTTTCTACTTTCCCAAACATTATACTTTGTAGTAATTTCTTCCATCTGATTATAATGTGATACTGATGTTCATCTCCTGAAGTGCATCTTTGTCTAAGGCATCTATCCGCATCTTTTTTTGCTTAATTCATCAATAGTCAGTGACCACTTCTTCCATTATATCTTGTGTACTTGCTTTGTTGGTATCTCTTTCATCCTCAGAGCTCATAATGAAATCAGTCCAAAAAAATCAAAATCCTCATCGTGTTCTTGATTACTTGAAGTTGATGGACTGGTTCCTCTTCATTGACGTGGTCCAGACAATGATTCTAAAGATTACATAAAGTTCATACTCCGATGTTCTTCTGCCGCTATTACACTATTCTCCCCCACAGGCGATGAGCATCATCAGGTGGGATCTCTCCTTGTTTCTTGGTGCGAACGGCAGAAGTCTTACATGTAGTTTGTGGTACCTGAGTTCTTTCAAACTTTATCTGGAGAGCCAACTATATTGCTATATCTTGTTGTTGCATCTGAGGATCAGCCTTTATAGCTAGATACAGTTGATATTGTTGTTCTGGAACTGAGGCTGTTTGTGATTGAGCTGGATGAACATATAAAGGAGATTGTCCCGGACATTAATAATTCTGACAGACGCCTCAACATGAGGGTTGCTGTCGTCAATTGCTTTCTGAATTTCGGAGGAAATCTATGCCTGAATATTCCCACGTTCTTGTAAAATAGCTTTATCAATCATTCTTTGCGTCTCTTCATTAATATTTTGCCTCTCCAGAATCAATCCTTTCGCAACATACACTAGGACTTGATCTCGAACTTGCTCTGGAACTTGCTTTTTAACTTGCTCCCTAACATGTTCTTTTACCATAAAGGGTAACGTCTCAACCATGACATCATGAAGATCATCAGCAAGTTGATCACTTGATTTCCTTGGCATGAACCTTGCCCGTAGATGTGCAAACAAGTAACCATAACGTCCCTGTAACTCATGAAAGAAACTTTTGTATCGTTTGAAGTGAGTGGGTTTTGTCTTGAGCAATGAGAGAAGTCGATTTGTTTTAGTTAACTTTGTGTGGGGTGAACTTGATGAAGGCGTAGTATGAGTAACCGTCAATTCCTAAAGTTTCTCAGTATCCGAAGATACGAGATTAGAAAGATTCCTAGGGGATCTAGTTGGTGTGGGGATTGGTGAATTCCTAGTCTCCTCTACAATCTTCCCTTTCTCCTTTCTCTTTAATTCATACACTTCATCAATTATTTCTTCTTCATCATCATCGACATTCACTGGTATAACAACATTGGTAATTTCTACCACTGGAGTTTCCTTAGCAAGCTCCACCTCCTGATCATTAGTATTCTCTTGCTCCGGGCTTGCCGCATCACTAGTAATCTCCACTATCTTATCAACAAACTCTACCTCCTTTTCCTTAGTGATCTCCACCTCCTTTTCCTTAGTAGTCTCTACCTCCGGACTTTCCTTATCACTCTTGGGCTCTATCCTAGTGCCGGGAATAGTTGTGTCATCATTCCTAAGGGGTGAACTATTGTAACACCCCTATTTTGACAAATATAGCAGCGGAAGCTAATCTGGGGTATTACTTCATGGATACAACAATCATAATCATAGAAAACGACTTAAAAGAGACGTTGTTCAAAAGATACGTTATCATTCATTTAAAATCAGAGTTTTACAACGGCAGGTCCCAAAATCTAGTTACATACAATGTGAATGATAACAAGTTTTAGCCATCTTCATGTCCATGCCACTCCGTGCCATAAGTTGCTCAATTACCTGAGATAAACATGCTAAAAAGTCAACACAATGGTTGAGTGAAATTCATAGGTTTGATATTAAATAGTTGAATACAAGTCATCATAAGTAATTGTTATAAAAGCAGTGTCATAGTAATGCGTTATAGTGTGGTATTGGGTTACGTTGTTATACACCCGGTATTTGTAATAATTGCAACGAATACAATTATCATGGGAAAATGGTATTGTGTTATTGTTATTGTTATGGTCATGGTCTCGTCTAAGCTCATGGCACACAAACTGACTAGTGTATATATATACCCAAAATGATGTGGTATATATATAGAGAGATAATGGCCCTCGGTGTAGGTAATTGCCATATAACTATGAAGAGGTCGTTTTCTGTGACTTGTGCGTTTGGACTATGAAGTAGCACCCCATTGTTACCATTCCGCTGCGACCAGATTTCGGAGGTGTTACAAATAGTGTATCAAGATAGCATATAACTTGTAAAAACACTTGTATTCCTGGTTTAAGCATGTATAAGTCTTTGAAAAGTAATCACATTGTTATAAGATAAACGAGTATGTAAAAGAGTTTGTAGCAAGCATGTATCCCCCTCGCGGGTTTATAAAACATGTAAATAAGTAAAGGCGAGGTTATGAACTTCACCTGATAGGTAGTTGTAATAAATATTCTGAAATGAAAGCTGACGACCTTATCACAATCTTAACCGGGGATTGTTGATATAGTAAAATGATAGTAAACAGCCACGTCACGCAACCTGAGTAAATATGTTGAGTCTTAGGAAGATTGTACTCTAGAACTTTGGTTTAGAGAGTCTAATATTGTTATGAGTTTGATTGGAAAGTTTGGAATTATTGTATCACCGTTCGGGCCATCATAATTCAGAAGTCATTCAGTAAACGTTTGAGGAGCTAGGGCACTTTAAATCGTAAACCCAACAACTCAGTCAGAACGTAATACCAAGATGAAACTCCTTAATATGAAGCTCCCTAGTATTGTGATATGATATAATCGGTTTTAAGCGTTTTAATCAATATCTGGAAATGTTAAGCACGAGAAGCGTTAATTAAAGTTATGTCTTGTAAGGTTTTAAACATGATTTTATACTTTTTCAAAATGTTACATTTTAGACCCTTGAGTTTGAAAAGTGGCAAAATATACCCTTGAGGTTTGCACTTTTACGAGTTTGGTCCTTCAAGTTTAAAATAACGATTCGTTAGGCTAGGAAGCAAAACGGGTCAAATTAGGGTTTCAAAACGTAAACGCGCGGGTTTTAAGTTCAAATTCCTTCATTAATCAATAAAGTGGTTATTTTAACATTAGTTAAGCATGCTAGGATAGATTATAACAATATTTAATCATTATAACATTTAGTTTTAAGAAAAACGCAAAATTAGGGTTTCGGGTGTACGGTTTTGGATCAAAATGGAAAATGAGCATGAATTGAGTTATGAAACTTTAACAAGAGTATATTTAGGATCATATGAACATTATAAGAGTGTAGGAACAGAAGTAGAATCCTTAGAACCTGGGTTTGAGCTTATAGCTTGAAAACGGGTTGAAATCGGGACTTTTAGCTTCGTACGCCTAGAATAACGACTCACGGGCTTCTTTTCTTGGTTTCTTTTGCTTCACTTCTGTTCTTGGGACTTCTTAGGATCTATTAGAATTCATATTGAGCAAAGGATTGCTGCTATGATGGGTTATAGAGGAGGAAGTGGGGGATGAGTAGAAATGAAGAGTTTATGGTCCTATTTATAGTCAAATGACCCTTAAAGGCCAAGGTATCCTTATGATCTGATATGGGACGTATATAAGGGCTATAGGGTGATGACGAGAGGCTATGAGATGAGTTGTATAAGCTAGAAACTAGCTTTGAGCTATTGTCTTGCTCTTGTGATGCCGTGTGTAAACAAGGAAGAAAAAGAGACAATGTTGCCAATTTTTGTACCAAGAACAAGTAATATTTTTGTTATAGCAGGTGGGTAAGCTGGTATGGAGCATGTGGGTGAGTCATGAGGTGCTTGATTGCAATGGAAAGTTCTAAAATGGGTCATTTTGCAAGATTATGGGTCGCGGGTCATTTAGGGCTTATTTAGGGTTTTCAAGCTTGTAATTCGTGTACATTTGATCAATAATTATGGATTAATGTTTGTAAGGGTTTTATTAAGGATTAATAACAAGAATTGATAGGTGGTTCGGGTTTAAAATGGGTTTGAGTGTAAAAAGATGTATGAAAGTTTATGAATAGAATAATTAGGGTTTACACATTGTATATTTAGTGTATTAGCTTGTACACAAGTGGTGGTGAAGAGTTTAGAATGAAAACGGAGGTAAAACGGCTATTTTGGAGATCATACTTAATGACTTGTATATTGAGCTTTTAAGGACTTGTATAAATATGAGTGAAAATGAGCCAAAAGGTATTACGGGTCCAAATAGGCACGTTTTGAGTTTTTAAGCTTCAATGCGAGTGCATTGATTTAGAAAAGGATTGATTATGATTTGTAAGTCTTGTATTAGAGTTAATAACACAATTCGGTAGTGGTTTGGGGTTTTAAAATGAGAAAATGGGCTCAGAAACAAGAAAAAGTGTGTCGCGGGTTTATGTGAAGTGGATTAGGGCTATGGTTTGGGTTTTATAGCTTGGATTCGAGTACATTTTAGAGTTAGTAGTGATTATATATGTTCACAAGACTTGTATTAAGAATTAATAAACAAGAATTTGGTAGGTGTAAGTGCTTAATTCACATATCTTTTACCTCTAAAAACGAGCTTAAATGACCAAAAACAGACAAAAACTGCCAAATATATGTTTGTTTTGCATTTGTATTGTGCAGGAAGTGGATTCATCAAAAAGACAGTAAGAAAAACCAAGCCAAAATGACAAAACTGAGCATGGAATGGAAAAGACTGTGTAAAATCAAGGGCCAAAGTCGCAAAATTGTCAAGTTTGAGTCAATATGAAGAATTCAGCAAGTCAAACCGGAGCGGAACTGAAGAATACTATTGACTGCATCTTAACCCATCTGATGGGCCCGGGATAAGCCCCAATAGTATAACTATGAAGACTGTGAAGCGACCAATATGGGCCTCATTCAACAACAGCCCATTTGTGTGCAATTGACAAAGACTGTGAAGACTTTGAAGGCCCAATCCTAGCCCAGTTACAGCCAATCTCAGCCATTGTACACACAAAACCCACTTCATAACCTTATTGGGCTTGAAAAAGCCCAATAACCAAACCTGTACCTTATTGGGCCTTAAAAAGCCCAATAACATAAGCCTAAACCTTATTGGGCCCAGACACACTCAACTGGGCCCAATACAAGCCCAAAAGCCCAATACACAAACCCAAGCCCAACAAAAGCCCAAAATCCTTTTTTATAAAACTTTAGGGGCTAAAATTGCCAAGTTTGAAAGTTGTTTTATAAAGAAAAATAGAAAAATAAAACACAAGGGCTGGTTTTGCAATTTGCCAAAACCTCCTTTTACTCTTTTAGTTATAAAACAGCAGGGACCAAAACTGTCACTTTCCAAACATCTTTTATAACTGTTTTCGGCTTAAAATGAAATGACAAGAGAGCCAAAGATGGGGGGGCATTTTTGCCTCTTCCCCATTCTTTTCGTTTAAACCCCTGCACCCACCCCTGTACTCCCCCGTTTACCGCCAAATCCCAAACCACCCTTTCCCACGGTTTCACTCCCAATACCACCTCCCTAGTACACTCACAGCTCACCCCTCACCTTTTCCCACCTTACCCTGCCCCTATAACCCTTCCCACTTGGAAATCACTCAACCCCGCACCCCCCTTCAATGGTGAGATGGTGTACAAGGCAAATGGAGGGCTAGGATTGCCTTGGGAAAGCTTTGTACTCTCACAGCTAACACAACCCATGAGCCAAAGAGAAGAGAGGACCTCTATAAAAGAGAAGAGAACAAGCCCGAAGAAAAAATCTTGTCTTTTACTTTTTTAGCTTAAATTTTAATTAAAGTTTGCTTTAAAAATTGTTGTACTCAGTTTCTTTTTAAGTTTTTGTTGTAATCCTTTCAGTTTTAATAAGAGTAAAGAGTTCTTGTTATTGCATTTGTCAAAATTTGAAATATAATTTAAGTAGTTTAATCCTGTTTAAACTTGTTTAAACATGTGTTAAAGTTATTAAAACTTTCTTGTAACAACATTTCACAGCTTTTACTACACTAAAAAAGCCAAAAAAACCCGAATTTATAAATTAAGGGAGTGTTTGGTTTAGCATGCAAAATGGGTCATATGGGGTTTATCATGGGTTGTAACCACTCAGCCAACTTTGGCTGAGTGTGTAGGGTTTATTAAGTCATTTAAATCACCACTTTTAGTTTGAAAATAAATTTTTAAGTGTTTTTTGTATTCTGTCAAATTTCCAATAAGCAAAAGTGAGCTAAACCACTCAAGCTGCTTATGCAGCTTAAGCACACCATTTTTGTGCTTGTTGTGGTTGTTTCTAGCCATTTTAAAACACCCCTTGTTCTGTCCCTTTAAGCTCACCAATATAGCCAAGTATGTATGCATGTGTGTTTGTGAAAAACAGCCATTTTTAAGCCCCATATTCAGCAGTTTTAAAAAGCCCTTAAGCTCTCATACTTTGCAAATAAGCTCATTTGCATCCCTTGTTAATCTGTTTGAGGTTTGTTTTGGCTAAAAAGCTCATGAGAGCTTATTTCATAAGCCCAAAAAGCCCTTAAGCTTACTGCCTTATTTCCCCTGGTGCTGAGCACCTAAACTCAGCCCACTTTTCTAGCTTATTTAGATATTAAGCACTAGGATATTTTTGCTTTTTCATGTAGCTTATAGGTCCCACTCTTAGGTTTTCCAGCTTATTTCCTTTAGTTTGCTTTTTAGTGTAGCTTAATCTTAGGCTTTAAGTCACCTTTTTTGTTTTCTTTTAAAAACTGTCACTATAGCCATAAGTCATTTCCAGCTTATTTTAGGGCTTATTCTAGAAAACATAGCTTATTTAGGATTCCCTTTTCCCTAGCAGCCTATTTCCCCTAGTTTCTAGCTTATTAAGTTAACTTCAGCTTATGCACCTTTTATGAAAAATCCTCCCCTTGAGCCCCTTTACAACTTTGCTTCTTTGGCTTTTTGATAATAAGCACTTTGGACTAAGCTTGTAATCGGGGTCCACTTCAGGGACTGTTTGTGTAATTTCTTCTTTTATAGTTATAATTGTTAGTCCCTGTGGTTAGTTAGCCTGTTACCCCGTTAGTCCTTGTGTCCTTTTCACTGTTAGTCCCTATAGTTAACTTTAGTTAGTTTATTTAATTTAATTAATTAAATTAGGTTTAAAATTAATTAGTTTAATTACTTTTAATTTATTCAGTAAAATTTGGGCATTTTTATATTTTTAGAATTGTTAACTTTTTCTTTATTTAATTTTATTTTTTCAGAATTTTTATAACTTTTATTTTTTGTCTTTTTCTATTTTCTTAGTTTTAATTAGTTATTAATCTTTATAAATTCATAAAAAATCAGAAAATTAATAAAAAAATATTTTTCTTTTTTATAAAATTTTCTTTTGTCATTTAGTGTCTAGGAAAAATATAAAATTTAGTATAGGCTTAATTTTTCTTAAATTTCAGTCTTAGACCCGTTTTACCGGGTGCGTTTTACCGTTTCTTTTCGTTTTACATTCAAACGACCTCCGTTTTAGTTCTAGTTTTCTTTATTTTTCAAATTAAGTTAATTAGAATTTAATTTTGATTTTTAATTTAATTTAGCATTTATTTTCTTAATTTTTAGTATTTAGGTTTCCCGATACCTGATTCTGTTCCCCGTATTTTAGTATAGATTTAATTTTAGGATTTCCCTATAACTAATTTTGTTTCCCGTAGTTTTTAAGATCCCCATTTCCTATATCTGTTTCCCGTAGATTAAATTAGGTTTTATTTAATTAATTTTAGTTGTAATTATATCAGTGTTTCCATCATAT
>BQNB010003167.1:44731-91430 GCA_026074375.1 Tanacetum coccineum | reverse complement strand
GAACCATAGTGTAGAAGACAATTTCCTTAATTGTCACAAAAAAGAACAACTTTTGTAATTTACTCTAAAAGTACCGAAACTAAGCACAAAGAGGCGAGATTTATTTCTATAATGATTAAAGATATGGTATATATGTTAGATGTTTGACTTTATAGTCCTAAGGGTAGTTTGGTAATTTTAGTATTAAGGGTAGTTTGGTCATTTTGCTAGTGTATCTTAAGATGTGGGAAACTTCTGTATGTCGGTTTGTGACTTATTTATATCCAGTTTCTAGTAGAACTCACTTTTTGCATCAGACTTTTGATAATAAAATTCCAAGTTTTTGCTCCCACCATCTGATGTTCATCTTGTGCCATGTTCTGATCTTTTGTTCTTGTTCTGATGATTGATTGCTGAACTTTTGCCTATGATTATCTATCTCTAATCCTAACAAATTGGTATCAAGAGCCAATCGATCGATTTAGAAGCAAGTTGAAATTGTTTGAGGTTTTTGGATTCGTTTGGGTTTCCTGATTTTGATGAATCGGCTTCAGCTTATGGTTGATTTCAAGAAGCAATTTCTTGACATCCTTTGAATTTTTGGTTTGTGTTTGGTGGCCTGCTGATTCCATCACTTGAAGATATCAGGTTTGTTTTGTGGTTTTGGTTTTTCGTTTGGTCAATCATTTGTTGCTTCTACTTGTTTGTTAGATTGAAAAGGTTGTTAGTTGGGATTAGAATAATCAGAATTTTGTTGTGGGAAGTTTTTTTGTTTCTGGTCCATTAGTAAACCCATTTGAACTATGTCTTCTCAAACATCAACACCATCACCATCGGTTAATATTGAGAAGTTTAATGGCAAAAGTAACTTTAGTTTATGGCGAATTAAAATTCGAGCCTTATTGAAACAACAAGGCATTTGGGCACCTTTAGCCGGTCCCAAACCGGCTGATATGACCGATGCAAAATATAACTCGCAAGATGAAAAGGCGCATTCCACTATTTTGCTATCTTTATCGGATGAGGTTCTTTACGAGGTTGCGGATGAGGAAACGGCTGCGGGTGTGTGGAAGAAGCTAGAAAAGCTTTATATGACAAAGTCGTTGACGAATAAGTTGTTACTGAAGCAACGTTTGTTTTCACTACGAATGAAAGAGGGCTCGGCATTAAAAGATCATCTTGATGCTTTGAATTCAATCTTGATGGATTTGAAGAATGTTGAAGTCAAGATTGATGATGAAGATGCCGCTCTTATTCTTCTAGTATCGTTACCTCCCTCATTTGAGAACTTTGTGAATTCCTTTGTTGTTGGTAAAGACACCATCACATTAGAAGATGTTCGATCCAGTTTGCATTCTCGAGAGCTTCGTCATCAAGCATCGGGAACTTCGGAATCTCAACCTGTCGGCTTATCAGCTACGGGTCAAGATAGGGGTAGACATCCAACACAAAAAGGCAAAGGAAAAGGCAGATACAAAGATAGATCGAAGTCGAGACATCGAGGAACAAATCCTCGAGATACTTGTAATTATTGTAAACAGGAAGGCCATTGGAAAGTTAATTGTCCTAAGCTTAAAGAAAAAGGTCAAGTCGCGGCTGTTGCTAAAGATGACTCGGGTTCGGAACGCGATGCGGTACTTTCAGTAGTTGATTATAAAGGTACACCTCTTGTTTGGATCATGGATTCTGCTTGTTCTTTTAATATGAGTCCGAATCGGGATTGGTTTGTGACATATGAAGAGTTTGACGGCGGGCATGTCTTCATGGGTAATGATTCACCATGCAAAGTTGTTGGTATTGGAACAATTCGGATTAAGATGCATGATGGAGTGGTTAGAACCCTGACTGATGTTCGCCATGTTCCAGATCTTAAGAAAAATTTGATCTCACTAGGTGTGTTGGACTCGAAAGGTTTCAAATACACTAGTGAGAATGGTGTACTTCGTGTTTCGAAAGGAGCCTTGGTGGTGATGAAAGCAATGAAAGGTACTTCTTCTCTTTACACTTTACAAGGTGAAACAATCACAGGTTCCGCTTCTGTTTCTTGTTCAGAGAAAAGTAATTCAGATTTGACGAAGCTGTGGCATATGCGTCTTGGTCACATGAGTGAAAAAGGCATGGTTATATTGAGCAAGCGGGGACTACTTGACAACCACAAGGTGGCTAGCTTGATTTTTTGTACATTGTGTCATCGTAAAACAAAAGCGGTTGATTTCTCAAAAGCCAATTCACAAACAAAGGTACCATCGATTATCTTCATGCCAATGTATGGGGGCCTTCCTCGAGTACCTTCTCTCGGTGGGCTCGTATTTTTCTCTCGATCATGACATTTCCTCAATAATTACGTGGTGTTTATGATGAACACAAAGTGAGGCGTTTTGAAAATTTAAGCATTGAAGATGCTGATTGAAACCAACCGAAAGAGATCAAGCTCTTTCCGTACTAATATGGTTTGAATTTTTTCAGAGTTTAATGACTTTTGTAGAGATTAAAATGCAAGACATTATACGTCGTTCCACTCCTCACAAAACGAGTAGCTTAACGAATGAATAAACTCTATTGGAAGAACTCGATGCATACTGTTTAATGCCGATTTAGATAGAAGTTTTGGCTGAACACACAATACGCTTGTTTATCTAAATCAAAAAGGTTACCCCACCCCCCACACCCCCCCCACCCCTCCTACACCCAATTAGATTGTAAACTCCGATTGAATTTGTCTGAACCGCCGATTATTCGAAGCTTCGTGTTTTTGGATGCCCCGCTTATTACCATGTTAGTGAAGGAAAGCTAGACCCGAGAGGCGAGAAAGGCATTTTCATGGGATACGTGATGGGGTTAAAGGCTATCGAATTTGGTCACCATCTGAAAGAAAGTTCATATTCAGCCATATTACGTTTTGATGTGATTACTTTTTCGTGTAAAACAAGATCCATTAATCGAACCTTCAAGATTGTTTCTAAAAATGGAGGATGTTCCTAAACAAGTGGAGCACGTTGTTCCAGGAGATATGGACCACGATGTTACTTCACCAGATGATTACACAAATTTGCCACATTTGGAACATGAGCAAGATAGGTCTATAGCCCATGATATACCCTCGTAAATGTATAACTCCTAACTTCGATTGGAGACAATGTCGCTACGCATTGCAAGTACGAATAGGTGGAGTCCCTGAACCGGCTACTTATCGAGAGGCATTACGTCAAAAACTCTGAATGTGATTCGGCCCCCCCCTATGTGAAGAAATCGAATCACTTCATAAGAACAAACATGGGAATTTGGTCCAACTCACCAAAGAAGAAAAGTTGTTGTTGTAATGTGTATTCAAAAAAAAACCATTTACCGCTCAAACATCGCAGATTCCAAGCACTTGATCGCGAAGAGGGATATAGCCAAAAAGGAATCGACTACAATGAAATTCTCCCCTGACGTCATCTCATCTATCGAGTGTATTTATCCGTATACAATCACGACTTGGAGTTGAGCAATTAGATGTAAAGACTGCATTTCTTCGCGGTGACCTTGAAGAAGAAATTTATATGAGCCAACCCGAAGGCTTCGTTGTTCAAGGCAAAGAAGACTACGTTTGTAAGCCTCCAAAATCTTCTATGTTTTGAAAGCATCGCCGAACATGGTACAAGAGATTTGATAGCTTTTATGTTAAAGCATGTTTTATATAAGTGCTTATGATAGTTGTGTCCTATCATAAAAAGGACACCGTCATCACTTATCTACTTACTCTTGAACGTTTATGATATGCTTGTACGACTAAAGTATGGAGGAGGTAAGAAGTTGAAATTCCTTCTCAACACAGAATTTGATTAAAGATTTAGAGCACTCGAAAGAATTTTAGTATGGAAATAATCGAGATCGAAAACCTGAAGCTTTTCTTATCACAAAAAGTTATATCGAGAAATTATTTATCGTTATGGCATAAAAAAGTTTTTTTTTTTCCCCCCCGGCAAAAATCGTTGAATACTCCTTCCTCGCCAACTTTCGTTTACCACTACTTTGTGCAACCCCAAAATGAAGCAGAATAGAGTAATATGTCCCCAATAACCCTATGCTATCGTTGGAAGTTGATGTAAGCTATGTTTGCACAACCGAATATTGCTCACAGCGATATGTAGTGTCACGATATATGCTCATCCTGGAAAAGAGCATTGGAATGGCGTGAAACGCATTTTCTTTATTGAAAGGGACGTCTTGTTAGGCCTCATTTACTGGTGAACGTGAAATATTTGGGTTGCGCGTTACTCAGATTCGATCTATTTGCGATCTTATGCTAAAATCTGACAGGTTTGGTTTCACTACAATTCGTTGTAAGTTGAAAGCTACATTACAACCACAGTTCTTAAAGATCGACTACGGAACCGAGTACATGGCTTTGACAAAGCAGCGAAGAAGAATTTGTTGAAAGGTTTGATTGAAGATCTTGTTCCTTCAAGATCAAGCGAACCGGGTTTTGTGATAGCATATCTATTTGTTTGGCTAAAGACCACGTATACCATGACCGGACTAAAACACATAAGTTTCGATATCACTTATTCGTTCGAAAAGAAGAAACAAAGTGGAGAAGATAGGCACTAGACAACCCTGCTGATGTGTTTACTAAACCGTTCCTTTGAGGCAAGTTCGTCACTGTTTGATTTGCTCAATAACCGATAATTGAAGTATGGCGTCACTTAGTGAACTAAAGTCAAGTGAGATTGTTAATGTTTGACTTTAAAAGTCCTAAGGGTAGTTTGGTAATTTAGTACTTAAGGAAGTTTGTCATTTTGCTATTATGCCCTTTAAAGTGAAACTTCTGTATGACGGATTTTGTAGACTTATTTATATCCATTTCTATAAACTCACTTTTGCATCAAACTTTGAAAATAAAATTCCAGTTTTTTGATGCTCCCACCATCCACCAACTGATGTTCAATCTTGTCCATGTTCCTGATCTTTTGTTCTTGTTCAACACTGTGTCACCTTCTTCCACAGCAGATGTTCACCTTGAAGCTCTAACTGGTCCAGATGGATAAATTTTGGGTGGTAAAGGGGCTAGATTGAGCCAGCGAGAATCATCTGTTAGTGTTAACAGGTTCCAAAAGCAGTGTCCAGCACATAGAACTTCCAAATCAAATAGTTTTAATGATATCAGATATTTGAACTTTTGTACTCATAATTAACATACTGACTACTTATTAATGGAGAGTACAAAAAAAAAGGTTATCTGATTTTTTTTCTTTATTTTACAGAGCTGCAACAGTTAAAAGATAATGTATACAACTAGAGGTTATCCCCAAAACAGATATGCCTAAACAAGGAAACAAGGAAACAAGAAACAATCTTTAATAATAAAACCCTTTCACCATCTTTTTGTAAGATTGAATGATACATTGCCCGAAAACTGAAGAAGAGGAAGCCTTGAGCTTTCTCATTCAAATATTCAAGAAAAGTCAAATTTATGAAATCAAAAGTCAAATTAGCATATTCATTAAGAAATCGAACAGTAAGTAAAACTTAAGTAGAAGTCAATACCAAATTTACAAACATGCTTGATACATATCATACGTCACCAGGAAAGTAAACGTAACGTAATGTTTATTATGTTATGTCTCGTACACTTATGCAACAAGAAAATTAAACCACAATTACAAACGTCTTTAACAACTTAACATTTATTTAACTGTGCATTGTTCCTTGTTACAGTTACTCTAAACGTCTTTAGACCTGAAAGAGTTCAAAAATAAAACCATTTTAGTGATGATCTATTAACAAACTCATGTAAAATCAGATTTTATAATAAGGGAGAACAAAGTACCTTATATATTTTGAAGCACATCGAGAATACGCTGCAATTCAATGACAACGACTTCTATCTTCATTCGTTGGGGTGGGGAATCCACAGAGCATGATACTCCGATCTTTATAGTTGCAGCCAAACATTCTTCCACTTTCTTTGCATTCGCTTCCTTACTTTGTAACACACTTGCATCACCATCAATAACATCAACTACATGATCTGGTAATGCCATGGAAGCAAATTTATGAATGCTAAGACCTTCATTAAACATGTCGTCTGTCGGCTTTTTCCCGGTCATCAACTCTAGTAATAATATTCCAAAACTGTAGACGTCCCCACTACTTGTCATCTCGCTCCCGATACCATACTCTACAAATGAAAAACAATTAATTAATTAATTTACAGACTATACCTGTAAGTAAATATAAGCATCATGGAATAAAAGTAGAGTTACCTGGAGGTGCATAACCAATTGTTCCTTTAACCCCGGTTGAGCTATTTTGATTTAAGTCTGTACCAAGGAGTCGAGCCAAACCAAAGTCTCCAACATGAGCCACCATATCAGCATCAAGAAGAATGTTACTAGGCTTCAAGTCACTGTGAACAATCGTTGTTTCGCAGCGAATGTGAAGATAGTCAAGTGCCGTTGCAACATCTCTGAGAATATTTATTCTTTGAAGAAGGTTGAGTTTTGATGTATTTGCACTTGAATGAAGCCAATCATGTACACTTCCATTGGGCATATACTCGTACATCAAAGCTTTAAAATCATTTCCTTGAAAATCAACACTTGAACATGATGTTATTATCTTCAACAAATTACGGTGTCGAATATTCCGCCATGCTTCACATTCTGCTACAAAACTTTTGTGAGCACCTCGATTTAGAAGATGCAAAACTTTGATGGCAACAAATCTATCATCATTAGCATCAAGGATTCCTTTATAAACAGAGCTGAAGCCACCCTCCCCAATTAAATTCTCTGTGGTGAAGCCACCAGTAGCCTTGAGAAGTTCATTGTATGAAACTTTCAAGAAACGTTCATTCCCCGAAGATTGAGACGGTTGCCTGTTGTGTTTCTTCTTACCGAAAAGATGCACACAATATAATACAACGAGCAACATCGGTGCAATTCAAAACAGATGTTAATACCACAAGAAAGGGAAACTCTTTTCTTCTTTATACCAACCTGTCTCTTTGTACATTCTGGGTAACTCAGGTGTAACTAGGCCGCCACGAAGCTATTGTTCCCCCAAAAACCGAAAATGCATTGCATTGGCAAACAAACTCCTAGAACAGGTACTTCACCCTCCAAAGTCTATTTAAGGATAGATTCAAAAATTCTAACAATTTCCATTTTTCTAAGAAGTGTGGAATTTTGCCTGATAAATTATTATGAGAAACGTCGAGTACCTTCAATGCTCTCAATGAACTTAACGAAGATGGTATTATGCCATGAAATATGTTGTCACTAAGGTTTAACATTGTAAGGCTGTTGCACTCATCAAGGCTACTAGTAATGGTACCTGATAAACTATTGTACGATAAGTCGAGATAGCTCAACATCTTGAGGTCTTTAATCTCTGATGGAACTGAACCGGAGAGGTTGTTTTGAGAAAGATCTAAAGAAATAGTTAGTGATGGAAGTTGAAGAATTTGTTTGGGTATTTTTCCACTAAGTCTATTGTCTGCAAGGCTTAACGCATTAAGTTCTTTACAATTTCCAAGGCTTGAGGGAATCTAAATATAGAGATCTAAGTTGATCAGAGAAATTACCTATTGATATCGGAAGCATTCCTACTAAGTTGCAATTTGAAAGACTCAAAATATTTAATCTAGTGCAGTTTTTCATAGAATCAATAAATCTCATGTCATCAGCTTCTCCGCGTGCATGGAAGTTGGCATTAGCAATAAAAATTCCTTTAATATATCTTACCTTTGAAAAATCGATTGTCAACTTCCCACTAAAATTGTTGTCACTCATATCAAGAATTCGTAATTTAGAACAATTAGAAATAGAAGGTGCAAGAACTCCGGTGAGTTCGTTGTCCCTTAACTGAAGGAACTCAAGATTTGGGAGTTGATTACCAATTTTTGAAGGAATACTACCAGTGAGGTGATTACCAGGTAAGGAAATTTCAACTAGGAATGAGAGGTTGAAAATGGAATGAGGGATGCTTCCATATAAGTTGCACTCACCAGACTGGAATATTGTCAAGCTTTTCCAAAGACCCAAGGTATCTGAAATGCTCCCACCCAATGGGTTCCCGGCAGCAGAGAACACTTCCATCCATGTAATATTCCCCAAGAAAGGTGGGATTCCACCTGTTAACTTATTTATGCCAATTTGAAAACCAGAAAGTTTCGAGAGTAAACTCATCTCCTTGGGTATGCTTCCAGCTAGATTATTTTGAAGGAGGTAAAGCAATTCAAGGTTAGAACAATTAGACAAGTTTGGTGGAATGACTCCACTAAAGTTGTTTTCAGGAAGATAAAGACGACGTAGCCTAGAGAGACGACCAAGTTCATAAGGAATGGTTCCTTGAAAGTTGTTGGTATCGAGATAAAGCTTACGGAGGAAGCTCAGGTTTCCTACATGTGGAGACAATGAGCCTTCTAAGCCTTTTTGATACAGGCTTAAAACAGTCACTCGTTTGTGCCGCTTTCCACATGTAACACCACTCCAGTCACAGAAATGAAGGGAATGGTTCCACGAGGACAGAACTTGGTATGGATCGTGGGTGATCTTTGACTTAAATGACAACAACGCGAGATAATCAGTCTCATTACCGCCACCGGAAGAACAGACGGTGGAGGAAGTAAGACAAATTACCGCGAGACCGTAAAAGAGAAAAGAAATACACGAGGAAGATGATGAGAAAATTATTGCTTGTGGTGAATTCATTTTTGAAAATTTACTTGAAATTATGAGAACAAGTATTGGCTTTTTATCTTAAGTTTTGCATGTTAACGTTGGTGACATGTAACTGGTGAAATGAATGGCTTCCACAAATTCCTTATCATATTTTTCGTCTACAATCGTTTCTTATCAGCTTAAGCAAAACAATATTTGATTGATAATAACTATTTTCTATATACATTCAGAAAAGACTTTTAAGAAGACTTGGGATCGGGAAGACGACATTTAGATTTCATTTCAACATTAGCACGACTAGCATCACATATGGTCTATCATCCACATATTCCTTCTCAGCTCGAACAAGACAATTTTTATTGATAATAACTATTTTTTTATGTGTAATCACAATAGACTTTTAAGAAGACATGGGATATGGAAGACTACACTTATTTTGCATATAAAGGAGTTGTAAGTATAACTATAAAATGTAAAATGACGTAAAAGTTAAAACACATTTTTTATTAGCCTGTTTCTAATAAGAGCGTTTAAACAAAATTCAAAAGCTAAAACTTCATTGCTAAACACTATTTTTCAAAAACGTTCGCCAAACACAGTTTCTTATTATGGTTCCTAAGCGCAATTATCAAATGTCCGATACATGGATAACTAGTTTCATAAAGGAGTAACAACTAACAACAAACAACTAGTAGCTAGAAACAAAATAATTGAACGAATGTGAATGACAACTAAATATATATAAGTAGATGATGCGATACATGTATATGCGTAACTTAGTTCAACTCAGACCCGAGTAAAGCTTATGCGAGTTATGAACGCACAAATATTTAACTTCAAACTTCACTTTCTGAATTTGTAAAACTGAACATTTAGTTGAAACTCGACCATGAAGAATCCTACACTTCAAGCTTGATTTAGAAAATTAGTTATAATTGTTCCCATTGTTTAAATGAACAACATTATGCCTGTTGATAGCGTATCAATATTAGTGGCCTACAAGGCATAAGACCAGACCGAGCTTGGATACCCAGATTGAAAGATAAGACTGGCGACATTGATACAGATCCTGAGAGGGAAAGTGATCAGCAACAGAATGGTAATGAAGCAATTAACATGACAACCCAGCCAAAAGAATTTAAATTATTCAAGACCATACTTTCCGAGCAGCCAAATGTAAGTGTATTTATTTTTTACAATCTACACTTGTACGAATAGAAACACAAAGGATCCTTCATATTATCCGTCCTCGTCAATTTACAAAAAAAAAAAAAAAACATGATTTATGACACGATTGACGCTAACCATATTACACACCATGTACAAGCGTTCAATCTTCTCAATGACGGCGCTAAAACGGCTACCATTGGGTACATCATTCCCTTCATTTTCAGCAGCCTCTCCCTACATATGTCAAAACAGTGATCAATGAGAAAGCAAAAAAAAAAAAGATCTGAAAACATATACCAAGTCCTTGTACTAGTCAAACAAAACTAAAGTAACCCAAGGCAATGATCAAGAAACAAGCTTTCATTTTAGTTGCAACAAAAACGATAATGAAATCACACAATCTTCAGATTGCAAGAAAAGCGACAAGTTTTTGGACTCTGGAAAAGCCAGGGAAAAGCTCAAACCTTTAAAATATAGGTTGGACTCTGGAATCCTGTGAAAGGATTAAGTTTGTTCACAATTCTAATATGAGCCGTCTTTAGGTCAGGTTCTATAAATGCCTTGTACATTGGATAAACCTGCACACACAAAGTAGCTGATTAATTTGAGTAATGTTTTATCTCTAACACGTCAAGCGGGTAAAATAAATCTATAAGAAAAACATTGTTTAAAAAGAAATGGGTCAAAAGTAGCTAGACCTGTACTTTCAAATCATAAAACGTCTATAGTTGGTTTATACAAATAAGTAGGTTAGTATGGAGATATTATACTTTTTTAGTCATACTTGACATAGCAATTGTTAGGAAAACTTCAGGACAAAATAAGCTCTGGATCAACTCACCCGTGCAAACAATTACCCATTTTACCCGTTACCCAACTTAACCAACCCAGCCCACATAATTAAGTATCCATTTTGACCCGTTACGCAAAATCAGACCATTTTATATTAGTTGCTGATAAGCTTAATTTGTGACTCAGCGGGTTGACCCTGTTAATGTTCGTTTTTTAGCAGATTAAAAATAACTTTTATGTTTCAACTGAAAGAGTGAATATTTACACTATGCACAACAGCATACTCGAAGATATCCCCTGAAATTGTCAAATATGGATTTTGTAATAGCTGAAGGACCATGAAGAGTCCAAGTAAACGTGTTTTTATTTTGGTTAATTCTTCAACAAGAAAATCATGGACTTAATAACCCACTTTAATCATCAATAGTTCATACATGAATATATATATAACATCAAGGTCACACGGCTATGGGTTCACAAGGACCATCTCATGCAAATACACGTCCACCTAACCTAAGTTAATACTCAGCCTAGGATATTAATGCCTCAAAGTCATAGCATGTGTTAGATTGACATGTTACAAAGTTTCCAAAGTAGCTCAATTTCGAGTGGCATCAATAAAGTGTTCAGGATGTCAAATGGACCGTGTAAGTAGGATCGGGCAGTTAGTTTAAGGTTCATGTTGACTTAAAACTTAAAAGTCAAAATGACTTTGGAAAAAATAGGTCAGATGATGGTTTTGTTGACTTAAGGTTAGTTTAAGTATGCACATTGAATGCACCGATCAGTCCCCCCTGTGAAGTTCGTTTAAGGCGATGTTGTATTTGGGAATTCAATAAAAGACTTATAACAGTAAACATTCTACAAGAAAAAAAACAAGTTTAGACTTACGACGAATGCAACCCCAAACACCCCCTTAGTGATATCGTTCCATTTCCGTCACTTCAATTGTTATAAAATCGATGCCCTCACGTTAGGCACACTATACACGTTTCATTAAAATATGACAGAGAACATATGATACGAACCTATCCCATACTAGGCTCGTATCGGTTTATAAGTCCAAAAAAAGCTAGCTTGTAAGAGGAGGGGACACCTAGACATTACAAATCACCAACCAATCCCATACTTGGCCGATGTGGGATCATAACAACACCTCACTCTTTGAAGAACCAACGTCCTCGTTGGTCACGGCTATGTTGGTCACGGTTAGCACCCCTCTTTGGGTCCAAGCCACCACTCCATAGGCCACCACTCCGAGCTCGTTGGTCACGGTTGGCACCCTTCTTTTTTTGGGTCCAAGCCATCACTCCATAGGCCACCACTCCGAGTGTTGGAACCTCGAAAGGTAGGGCTAGCTCTGATATCAATTGATACGAACCTATCCCATACTAGGCTCGTATCGGTTTATAAGTCCAAATGTAGAACTCACTCAAAAAGCTAGCTTGTTAGAGGAGGGGACACTAGACATTATAAACTACTAACCAATCTCATACTTGGCCGATGTGGGATCATAACAACATACCATAATTTTCTAAAACCTATAGTACCATAAATTGCACAATTTCTAATATGAAACGCCTAAATTATAAAAAATCAACGATAATTTCTATAACATTAACCTATATGAGTAGCAAACTAAATAATGGCAAACTGGCAATCCTAAAACTAAATTAACGACTAAAATGAACTCCACCAACTCCTTTGAAAAGATTACAGTCAGTAATATCAAGAACAATTATACGAGTTTTCCACAAGGTTCAACTTTCAAGTATATACTCCACTAATTCCTTGGAATAAAATCTAGATCAGACTATTCACATGTTGCCGGTTTCTAAATAGTACAAGCTACAACAATGCACATTTTACGCACCGCTCAACTACAACTATAGGGTTCATTCAAGTATGCAATAATAGTTAAACAAAACGAACCACAGTAAAAGAGTAGTCCTAAAAAATATATCAGTTGGCGTGAATTACTCAAAAAAACTTGGTAACAGTGTTCCGCTTTCGTCATTTGAATAATCATCATTAAATCACTAATCATTTCACATTAGTCACTTTATTCACATAGCAGACCCCTAATTGACTATTTTGCTGAACACAGAAATATTAATGAATAAACGATAAACTTTACGACATTTACTCATACATCTCATCGGGTGAACATACCTACGTTTTTAAAGATAACTAATATTACTATAGATTAAAACACATCAAAAAACCCAATCAATTAAATCAAAAACCTCAGTCAGTTAATCATTTTAAATATATCAAATTTTACCTAATTCAGTTGAATCTACCGAAACATGTTACAAGCCCTAACTTAAACCTTGAATCACATCATAAATCACATGATATAACAAGCGGTGAAGTTAAGTAAAATCCGAACCGTAACACAAATGACAGCTCGATCTCGATCCGAAACACAACCGACTGATGAGAGCTAATTATTGATGATTGTGTGAATTTGATGCAACTGAATGGGTTTTGAAAATACGATTTGGGGGTAAAGAGAAAATATGGATAATTAGTGATGTGTACTGATTGAAGTATATGCTGTAAACGTAAAATGTGAATGGGTTGTTGATAAACAATGAGTGGTGAAACTTATCTCAGTTATTTTTTTTAATTTTACAAATACACTTTTTTATAGGTTTTTAGGCTTCTTCCTTCTGTCTTGAGTTCTTTGATTATGTGCGGCAGCTTTCCTGTCATGAGCATTTCTTTGATTTGTTTCTTCATGTGCATACACTCGTCTATGTTAAGCCCTACCTCACCATGGAACTCGCAAAATTTAGAGTGGTTCTGTTTCTCGACCGGGGTTATCATTGGTGGTGGGGTTTTGAATTTTCCTTTGTCTAAAGCGAAAATTTATTTAGGAGTTTTTATAAGGAGCGTAAACCGATCCTATTTCCTTTCCGGCCTTGGCTGGTTCCGGAAGCCTCCCTTCTTGAAATATTGATTCTGGTTACCCTCTTGTTGTTTCCATGATGGAAACGACTTCTTTTGTTCGTGATTCGAGGCTGCCACTTCCCCCCTGAGGAAAGACGTGGTCACTCTCATCATTTCATCAACTGTTTTTGGGATTTTGTCATGGAGGCGTTTGATGAGTTCGGGGTTTGTCATTCCATGCACGAATCTGGAGACTCTCATGCATTCTGGTGCTCCCTTGACATCCCTGCATTCTAGTTTATACCTTTTCACAAAGTCTTCCGTAGACTCTCCATCTCGCTGTTTAATGTTATGGCTCTCTATGGGTTCTTTAATGCATTTCTTCTACTGGAGATAGTTTTCCAGGATTGCTTTCTTCAGATCATCATAGCTGTCTATTGATTCATCTGGAAGGTCGTCGAACCATACTCTCGCGTTTCCTGTCAGCGTTGAGTTGAACATATGGCACCAGGTTGGCATAACCCACCGTTCCGTTTTTGCAGCTGCCTGAAAGATTTTTACGTGATCTTCTGCACTTCTGTCATATGTCTTAATGTGGCTGTGCATTCTTATTTTTGGGAAATCAAAGTAGCGAATTCTAGGTGTAAAAGGATCTATTTCCTCACACACCCATAGCTGAGACAAGTCGTCCTCCTCCCCATTTGATTTCTTCTTCTTAGGTCTTAACTTCCAATGCCCGCATCCACTATCCTCACTTTCTAAGAATGCCTCTGTATATCTCGAGTAGGAGTATTGGTTGTGGCTGTATGAGCGTGCAGACACACTCTTTCCTCTGTTTCCTAACCTTTTAAACACACCTCCTTCTTTCCCTCTCGAGTTTTGCCGTGGCGATCTGGACCGGTCACGTCTTATTCTTAAAAACACGCTAAGGCTAGGTCTTGGGCTATGAACGCGCCTAGATCTGGGCCTTTTTTCGTGTTCTTTGGTATTCATCGTTCGTGACTCAAAGTGTCGTGATGTTCCGGAGCATCCTTCGAAGTTAAGTCGGGCTTTTACTTCTTTCAGCTTTTCATTTTTGTTGAACTTCCCGGCTATTATTGGCAGCAATTGGTTGTAGTTCTTGTCACAATATTCCCGGAGGGCTGCGCCAGACACGGGCCCACCTCGGTCTTGTGTAGTTGGTTCTTTTCCTCTCCCTACCGTATTCCGCACGGCAGACGTGGGTTGGCTAGGAGCGGGCTATTCATGATTGCTCATGGTGAGTATTTATGTAGAACGCAGCTGTATTCTGGTCCCATAGATGGCGCCAATTTGTTAGTATAAAATATGTCACGGGGTACGAGATGGGCTGAGATCGCTTGTTGGGCGGGACCTCTAAGCTCGCGTCAGGCTAGATCTTGTACTAAGCAAAGTAATTAAGATAGTTTCCTGCACAATGAAAGATAAACCGTTAGTCTTACCGTGGGGATGGACCCCACGATTAGACTCTGGTGTGGGAGTAAGTGTACATATCTTTAGATAATGTATGTGTGTATGTCCCCTTTTTTTAGGTGAGGTTGATACTAGGGTTTCCTAGTATTCCTCCTGTCATTAAATCATACGATTGACTGTTAATCAAACATTAAATGTGGGTTAATGTAGGAGTGGATGTTACCATTCTTGGGCCGTAGCCAGTATGACTGTTGTTGGGCCAGAGTTCATGATTATCGTGGTTGCAGACACATTTTGGGCCCGAGGTACCTTACGGATGTGCCTTGGCTAACCTGCGTCCGTCTTGCTGCTGTATCCGGACCGTAGACAGCTCAGGCATGGGCTTAGTTCCGGTCCATTATGTTTACCATATGTCTTGTTGGGCTGGTTTCCAAATGTGTATAGTGCAATCCAGGCCCGATGAGCCTGTTATACATATTATACGTGATCATCACGCGGTGTGAGATAGTTCAAGATTGCTTTTTGGGTCGGGCCGACAAGCTATCTTCGGGTTGGATCTTGCACTAAACAAAGTAATTGGATGATTTCCTACACAAGTAAAGGTAAACTGTTAGCTTTACCTTGGGGACGGACCCCACGATTAGACTCCGGCATGAGAGTAAGAACACATGTTATCAGAAGTATGTGTGTGTATTGGGAAATGTGAGAAAATCATACCATTTGGAGTGTCAGAGGACCCTCTTTTATAGGTGACTAATCACATTAAATGCATATTAATGTAGGATTGAATGTTGACTAATCACATTAAATGCTGATGGGATGTTGACTAATCACATTAAATGCTGATTGAATGTTGACTAATCACATTAAATGTTGATTAATGTTGCCATATCCAAGCCAAGGTCAGGGTCTACATGTGATTAGTACAGTCCAGGCCCAAAGGCCTGTTATACGTACTATACGTCATCAAGTCTCTCCAGTCTAGTATCTTTACTGCGTGCGGCATTTGTTGTGCGCAGTGAATATTGCTAGACTTAAATTCTTTATTATCGAGCTTTTGCCACGATCGTTGCCTTCTCCGTGACTCTTCTTTAGCCTCGTAGGTGAGATCTGTAAGACGTGTCTTTTCTTTCTAGACCATACGTCATTATATCTGGTTTTGGACCGTGCTAATCATGCCTGTTATAGGTTGCACCCATATACATGTATTGGGTGATGGTGCTTAGATGCTTGGTTTCCCGTGTTTGAACGGTAAGGTCCCCGTAAGAAGAATATTTTTTCTATAGTCGGGGTAATACTAGCATTGGCCAGGTACCATTCTTGTTCATCTCTTAGGAGAGAATGAGAAGAATTTATGAGGATGGAGATGCGCTCCATGTATTGCGTGATGAGATGGGTAAAGGTATGTCCATCTTGTACCAGCTTGTATTTGCTTATGATACGAATAATAGTGCGAATATTACATTCGTCTTGAGACCAACGGAGAATGTACTTCCGTGGCGGGGTTAATTATTAGGTTACCCGTACTAATGCGAATATTACATTCGTCTTAAGTCCAACGGAGAGTGTACTTCCGTGGCTGGGTTAATTGTAAGGGAACCCCTCCTGAGGTCACCATTACATTCGTCTTACGGCCAACGGAGAGTATATTACCATGGTTGGGTTAATTGTAAGGTTACTCGTCCTGATGCGAATATTGCATTCGTCTTACGACCAAAAGAGAGTATACTTCCGTGGCTGGGTTAATTGTAAGGTTACCCGTCCTGATGCGAATATTGCATTCGTCTTAAGACCAACGGAGGACGTACTTCCATGGCTGGGTTAATTGTTAGGTTACCCTTCCTGATGCGAATATTACATTCGTCTTAAGACCAACGGAGGACGTACTTCCGTGGCTGGGTTAATTGTTAGGTTACCCGTCCTAATGCGAATATTACATTCGTCTTAAGACCAACGGAGGACATACTTCTGTGGCAGGGTTAATTGTTAGGTTACCCGTCCTGATGCGAATATTACATTCATCTTAAGACCAACAGAGGATGTACTTCCGTGGCTGGGTTAATTGTTAGGTTACTCGTCCTGATGCGAATATTGCGTTCGTCTTAAGACCAACGGAGGACGTACTTCCGTGGCTGGGTTAATTGTTAGGTTACCCGTCCTGATGCGAATATTACATTCGTCTTACGTAATATAGTAGTATAGTAGTTAAGTATTGTCACGTTTAGTGTTTAAAATTAATATGTCATCGCAAATATCAAAAAAGATATATCATTGGTGTACTATCATACCTTTTTGACCTCAAGTTTAATGATGATATATTTTATTAGTAGCGTTAATTAATACATAGCATTTAGATGAGTAGAGGACATTTTTATAAAACATCTATTCCGTATGTATCATCTACGGAACGCGGAACTTTTAAGAATGATAGCTCGATCATGCATCCGGATATAAATTCATGTGAGACTTAGCTTATTAGAAAGATAGCTGGTATGTGCTTAATTACACATACCTTTTTCCATTAAAAACGGACTTAAATGACCAAAAATAGACAGAAACTGCCAAATATACGTTTGTTTTGCATTTGTGTTGTGCAGGAAGCGGATATTCACAAGAGGACGAAAAAGAAAACATATAAAACAAATAAAACGAACAAAAACCAACGCTCGGGGAAGGGTAATAGACCAAGTCAAAACGTCGTCCAAGTGAAAGATAGTACAACTTGAGGGACTTAAAAATTGCCAAACCTCATGTTGTATGTCATGAGCTTAAAAAAGACAAGGTCTCGAGATATTGGAAATCGGGCAAAGTTTGCATTTGAAGTTATATTAATTTTTGAGGGGGACAAAACTGCAACCTTATCCATACATATAAAAGACAATACTCTTTCCGTCCCAATAAATAACTCTGATACAATTAGGGGATGTCGTGCCACATACACCTTCTAACCCTGCATTCACTCAAAACACTTGATAATTTTGATTTGTTTCCTAGACTTTTCTTTCCCCCCCCACCCCCCCCCCCCCCACCCCCCCCCCCCCCCCCCCCCCCCCCCCCACCCCCACCCCCAACCCCCCCCCACCCCCCCCCCCCCCCCCCCCCCCCCCCCCCCCCCCCCCCCCCCCCCCCCCCTCCCCCACCCCCCCCCCCCCCCCCCCCCCCCCCCCCCCCCCCCCCCCACCCCCCCCCCCCCCCCCCCCCCCCCCCCCCCCCCCCCCCCCCCCCCCCCCCCCCCCCCCCCCCCCCCCCCCCCCCCCCCCCCCCCCCCCCACCCCCCCCCCCCCCCACCCCCCCCCCCCCCCCCCCACCCCCCCATCCCCCCCCAACCCCCCCCCCCACCCCCCCACCATCCCCCCACCCCCACCCCCCCCCCACCACCCCCACCCCCCCCCGCCCCCCCTCCCCAGTGTTATAAAGTGGCCATGTTGGGCAATCGCTCACCACTTCTCAAGTATTTTCGCATGGCTTGTAGATAGACTCCAAAGAAGCACAAAGAAATTGAAGGTGGGATTTGTTTTAGATTCACCTACACTAAAGCCTCTTGTTTTTTAAAAAGAAGCCAAAAGAAAAATGACTTCGGCTAATAAATAGAGGATTTTGTAAACCTTTAATTTGAAGTTAGGTTTTTTAATAGTTTTTAATATCTAGAATATTTTAGCTTAATTTCTCCAATTTAATTAGCTTATTTTAGTTCTTAAAGGTCATTTAAAGCTTTTACTTTAGCTTTGTAAACACTTTAAAGTTTTTAATGCAAATTTGTTGGTTTTTAAGTCATTTTACAATTCAAGTGTTAAGTTCTTAAATTGTGTTGTATTGTTGTTCAAAATAAAAGCTTCAATACAATTTGTTTTACTTAAGCTGCTTTAAACTAAGTAAATTTAAAAAAGTTAAGTAGTAAGAGAAGATCACTCTCAAATACCACCACAGCTTATTTTATGGATGATAAGCCAGGATGGGCTTATGGACACTACTAGCTTGTTTTATGCAAGCTAGAGCTTGTAGATTCATTGTTTGACCCTGTTTTAAGCAAGGGTGTTGTAAGTCTCTCTTTTCTTGTTTTTCTTATTTACTGTAGAAAATTGCTAATAGTGCTTTTTGTTATTATGATTACTTATTTGTGCTTTATCAGTATGTCGTGGCTTTTCTTGCTTAGTTTGTTAGTTTTATTAAAATAGGTTTTGTTATAGTACTACCATTGTATTATTAATAATCACTTTCTTAGTTAGTACTGTCAGTTCATTTGATAAAACTGTTAGTTATGAGTTAATACTGTTAGAGTGATTTGGCTTATTTAAGTGCTATTTCTTTATTAAAGTCTACTCATAAGTTTTTTTCAATTTGTGATTTGATAATCTGTTTTTAATCAGTTTGAAATAAAAATGATTTTTGAAGATTTTAAGGGATGTTTGGAACAAGCAGTACTAACTCCAAGTTAGTACTGCTGGTTCATTTTCTTGGATTTTAAAGGTAGCAGTACTAACTCAACACTAGCAGTACTAACTCCAAGTTAGTACCGTCAGTTAAAATTGTTAGTACTGTTGGTTCATTCTTGTTTATTAGCTTAATGTTTCTGCTTATTTAAGATTTCCTTGGCTTTTTAGAGTAGATTAAGGCCATTTTCGTTTACTATCTTTAGTAGAGCTTACTTTAGCTTATCTGCCCTTTCATAATAATTCTAAAAGTTTATCCGTTTGTAACTTTTTAGTTTATTCTCCATTCTAGTTTATTGCAGTTGCTTATTCTTATGTCTAAATGCTTATTAGGGATAGTTAAATATCTGTTTTAGCTTATTTGCTTATTTCTTATTTCATTGTGTTTTAGTAAAGCTAGCAGTACTAACTTATAACTAGCAGTACTAACTCCAAGTTAGTACCGTTAGTTAATACTGATAGTACTGTTGTTAGTACTGCTGAGTTTCTCCTGTTTTGCTTAGTGTAATTGCTTGCTGAATTTGCTTATTTAGTGTTTAGGTTGCTTATTTGGTTGTCTTAGTGTAGTATATAGTTTTAAGTGTTTTTACCATTTCTAGCTTCAAGCCTGCTCTAGCTTATTTTCCTTACTTCTCTTCTCGTGTATTTGCTTATTAGTGTTAGTGCCCAATCATATCCTTGTCATATTCAATCATCGATTATCAATTCGTCCTTCGATTTTCCATTCAAGCCTCGTTGGGACATAACGACCCGGAGACACACTATACTACTTCCGGTTTCATTGGTCTCGCGGATTCTGATCCTTTTTGTGTATTTATATTTATTTATATTTATTGATACATAAAAAGGTGTAAGTTTTCGCGAGTCAATAGCTCGACCATATGTGATATGGTGGTATTATTTAGTGCTACTATTTTATTAGTAGTATTAAACTTGTATAAATTTCCATTTCGCATATTAACAAACGTATTGTATGAAACACGAGGTGTTTGTTTATGCGCGATGTCTGAATTTCGGAAATTAACTTCGTACATTAACGAGAATGTAGCGGATATTATTTAAAAGTAATATGATGTACTATTTATATACATGTGGGTATAATAGTATCAAGTGTACACATCCGGAGGGTGTACTATAAAATATTTGTGCGTTTATGTAAATAAACTTTATATGTGGCTTGCATATCTCCACTTATTTTATTGCATGTGGATTGTGTATTTCTATATATGTTTGATTATATATGGGCACACTGTTTGCTTTTCGCTTTCATTTTCAATGAACCATAAAAAACGACCAAGGTACGGTCATGCGCCATGACATAATAAATCAGCGATAAGCTGGGATGGAGGTGCGCTAAGCTGGAGACCGGAGCCTATGGAACCGTGCACGCCGACAGTGGTTCCACAGCTCACTTAGTTTTCGTCATTATGGATAAAACTTGTACGTATTTTACATATCTGTAAAATTAGAATTAACAGTGGCCAAAGTTTGAACCGGGTGAAGCAATGAGATACTTTGATTCGTTTCTTTGCTATCGTATGTAAATACAATTTTTGGGTTTTAGCACCAATAAAAGGTGGCGGAGCCGCGGAGGTAAGGATAAAAAATCCAAAGACTTATTAAGAAAAGATAGCGGAAGTTATCTTTAAAAAAAATGTAAATGCCAGAGCATGTTATATGGAGATGGTGACGCAATTCGACATCTATTTGGCATTAGCTTTTTATGGCAGTGATATGATCAAATATAAATCTAAGAATTAGAAAACTTACAAGATTTCAATTCGTGTTGCCAAATGGGTAAACTTGTACCCGGAGTTATAAAGCCATAAATTACCCGAAAAACATACGGTTCCAATTTTCAGACCCGTATTTAAGCATATGCCATCAAGATCGAGTTTTTATTTTTGTAATGATGAGAACACGAGACATGTTTTATTCGTGGTCCCAAGGATGGCGCCAACTTGTTAGTACAAAATATGTCACGGGGTGTGAGATGGTTCAAGATTGCTTGTTGGGTCGAGCCGAAAAGCTATCTTCGGGTTGGATCTTGCACTAAACAAAGTAATTGGATGATTTCCTGCACAAGTAAAGGTAAACCGTTAGCCTTATCGTGGGGACGGACCACACGATTAGACTCCGGCGTGAGAGTAAGAACACACGTTATCAGAAGTAGTATGTGTGTGTATTGGGAAATGTGAGAAAATCATACCATTTGGGGTGTCAGATGACCCTCTTTTATAGGTGACTAATCACATTAAATGCATATTAATGTAGGATTGAATGTTGACTAATCACATTAAATGCTGATGGGATGTTGACTAATACATTAAATGTTGATTGAATGTTGACTAATCACATTAAATGCTGATTAATGTTGCCATATCCGAGCCAAGGACATGTTCCACATGTGATTCGTACAGTCCAGGCCCAGAGGCCTGTTATGCTTACTATACGTCATCAACGTGGAATACAAGCATCTCGGTATAGATGTTCAATGTCAGGTATTCATTTATTTTTCTTCTAAATCTTTTCAAGGTCTTCCTAAAGACATATATAATCGGTGATACCAAAAGTCGCAAAGAATTTTATTTTGGCACAATAAAACTTAAAAGATGGCGATTTTTCTAAATCTTTATAAGGTCTTACTAAATTAATCCATAAAAACTATCGACGTCCAACAACAATCCATCCAATTCGGTAAGATTTTTGGATCATCTATAATTTTATTTTTTTCAATTATAATGATTTAATGTTTCTGATTTTTCTGTAGTTGTTAAATTATTTAATTGTTTCTACAATAATCATCAACTACACGGATGAATGATACATGAATTAAACACAATTAGTTTAGTGGAGGAACTTATATAAATGGGTAATAGGTATATTTTTCAAGGTTTTTAATTAAATTTATGTGTTATTTATTGTTGATTTGCGTTTTGTTTCATTGTGCATATATTTAATATTTAATGGTGTATTCTTACTGGGTACATATGTTATTTTAAAGGTTGTTGCTTTATAGATTAAATAAAGTTTTTTACGTAAAAGGTTTTAATAATTTTATAAGCAACCATAGCACTTCACAACTTATATACAATGAATGGCTAAGGGTTGGACGTTTCTGTTTTGGCACGGGTTGTTGGTCGCGCAATAGAGACCAGGAACGTATTACTTGGTTAATATCGATCACTAGATTGTGATGTCCAAACATCTTGCTTCTACAGTAGCATAAAGTCATTAAGGTTGGTACACAATTCTTTAATTTTATATGTTTTGCAATTGCTTCTATAGCTGATTTTGGCTGTGTGGTTTCATCCGGCCAATTTTTTTTTATTTGGTATTACAAACCTTTTTTTTGATATGTCGTTGTTGTTACTGCAATTAAATTGTTCTTTGCATTTGTTATGATCCCTTATATTCAATGTAGATGATTTGGTTGAACTTGAGAATGTTTTAGCCAATGTAAATCTCTGTTAACGGTTATTGACTATTAACTATATCTGTTTCCTACATCGCGTACCTTTTATATTGACATTGTACAGGTTTTAAAGATAGCATAATGTATGTCACGCAGGTTGGGGAATTGGTACGGGTTAATACGGTTAACTTTTGGTAGATGTCAAATTGGGCCAGGTCATGTTATGTTTGTGTTTTATTGTAATATGATTAACATGAAACTTGACCAAAGATCAGTTGTGGATCAGTTAATGTAACACACCTCATGGTTTGTCCATATTTTATTGATACAACAGGTTATGACACTTCTGTACTTAGCCATTGATAATCAATATGTGCACCTATAAATTAGGAGTGAACTTCATTTATGCTTCACTTATATTTGTTTTTTTTTCTATTGATTATGCTTCTTACTGATGTTTCTACTACTATTTTGCTTATGTATACTGCTCATTTGTTGTTGTTTGGCGTTACATTATATAAGAAACTAATTACAAGCCTACAAGGTATGAAAAACTGAATGATGGCTATGTTTTTATTTCACAGCTCATGAGTCATAAAAATGAGGTTATTAGCTTTTCATGCTTTCTTTCCCAGCTCATAAGGCCCGTTGAAAAAAGAGAGACAAGCAATATAACATTCAGCCGTTTAATGTCACTGTTTTAACTTTTTTTTGTTAGGGCGACTTAAAAACGGTTCTTTAAGTAATTCGCAACCCACAAATCAAATATCAGTGACACCCCAATGATTATATAAGGCTTCTATTCTTCTTGACCGGTTAACCCAATTTGACCAGTTACATGTACCATCCAATACCCTTTGTATTATGAGACGGAGTCATTGGTTCTGATGATGGTAATTGTAGCAAAAACATAATTTATGGCTGTAATATGTAAACATATAACTTATTGCGATCACATGTTTATTGAGGTACGTGGTTCTAAATATTTCGCCATCTTAATAACAGAAACCGAAACTGAACAAGGTTTGTTTAGGTGAAACTGTTAAAGCAAGATTCAAGCAATTTTATGTCATGAACAAGCTTAAGAAGAGAGCTCTAAGAGTAATAGCATGCATTCATGACTTTCATTTTTAAGACAATGTATCATTTAATTATAATATTCTAAAAAGCTTTTTCTGGTATATTTGGTTAATCTGAAGTTTCTATGTAACAAACTTGCATGTAATTGCTGAGCATTTATCTGCATAGGAATTGGCGGGTATAAGTTGTCGAATTGGCTAATTATTTAATCCTCAAATTACCCTTCCTTATATAAGAATGTATGTATTCTTTAATTGATGTTTGTGGTCAAATTTTTAGGCTATGAAGATGCAAGAATGTGGCAGATGGTACTAGGAATAAAAGTACATCACTGCCATGACAAGTAATAATAAGATTTGCGCTACATCAATATTAGTTATAGATCATATGAAGTCGACGAGATAAAAAGCTCTGGTTTCCACTACATTAAACGATAATTTCAGGTTACATTATTTTTTATTTTCGTGAATTTAACATGTTCGTTATCGTATGATCACAAGAAACCAATTTTCATCTTTGAGAAGTTGTTTGGCTCTGTCTTGCTTGGCCCAAAGTGTCAAAATGGGATTTTAACTTGGGTCAAAATGGGTCGTGATGGATTTTACTTGGTCCGTGCACTATGAAAAAGTAGGTCTTTCGTCCGTTGTTAAGTTTTAGTATATAATATAAGAGTTGGGTAGTTATATCATTGGATTTATCAAGAGCACAAGTAAAGGGGTTAAGCTAACTGTTAAAGGTCCAATTTGAAGTCTTTTTGGATGATAGGTTTGTATGTAACTTCACTTCTCTTTATTCATTGATTAGTTATAAAGATGACAAATAAGATAGCTGAATGGTGTAACAATTTTGAAGTCTTTCCTAGTCAATATTAGGTTGTCACACACCCCTTATACAAACATTAAGCCCATCATCAGAGGTCATTACTACTGCCATCAAGTCATCTTACACCGATTATAATGAAAGTGACTTCACTTTGTGAAAACGGGAATAATGAAAAGTACCAATCACATATAGTTCAAAATTTACCTTGATGCGAACTTCTAGGATGGAAAATTAATAATCAATAAAGTTAGAAAGAGCAATGATTGTGAAAGAGTGATTTTTTTTTGTGAAACTGTGAGAGAGTGATTATTTATGGCCCGATTAATGATTTTGGTCATGTAGATGTACCACCACATTACTTGAAGTTTATCAGAATTTCAGAATGTGTGATAATGTAAGACGGTTTGAAACTAAAAGGTATTTTTAATGGAATCGTTACTAAGATTGGAGTGCTGAATTGGATGTTACTTTGACATCAGATGGTTGCACTAATTACTCTTTAGAAACTCTTGATACTTGAAAACAACAGTGCAATCACTTGAAAAAGAGCTCGGCTTATCCATTTGTAATGATGTTTTAGTAACTGGTTTAGTCGGAAGACAAGATGTCCAAAAAGGAATTGACTTGATAACGGAGTATGTTTGTGGATTGTTGACCAAGAAGTACAACTGGTCATGCTAGGTACATGTAGCCCCGATCTTGAACATATTCGTAGGGATATTCAGGACTGTCATCCAGATAAAAAGGATGGGTTGGTTTTTCTGGTAAAATGACCATGTGGGTTTAATCAACTTTATGCGATGAGTTATAGAAAAATGCCATTTGTACATGCTTTAGTTGGTTTGCGAGATACATTTCAACCTTTTTACCCTTTCATCGAGCATAGTTAGGTCGGACGTTTGGCATATCTGAGATTGGCCAGGCAATGCACACACTAGGGAAGTGTTTAGTTACTTTTAAGAATTACAAACATTGTTGGGGAGGGATTCAATAATGTGGGATGACGTGCAATCTCAATTGGGATAACGCTACACAAAGTTATAAGGACGTTTTTATTGCCAATTCAGTTTTGAAGGTGGTTAAAATTGTCTTTCTTTGTTTCAGACTGTGTATTTCATAGAGCAATAAGCAAATTAAGCAGTTTTGATTAGTAACCCATAAGTATTTATCTGCATAGTTATGTTACATTTTTAATGTGAAACAATGCAATGTTTCTCCCTTTTTTTTTCCTTTTTATGCTCATTTTTCTATTGCACAGGGGCTGTATCTCAATCTCAATGATTTCATTGATGTTCAACATTTTTAATATCCTCCATTAAGGAAAACTTTTTTAAGTGATATAATTACGATTCAAAACACATGTGGACCATTTTGTTATTATTGTTTATTTTTGGCTACTTTTAATATAAGCACTTATAAATTCTTCCAAAGCTTGCAAATATTTTAGTCACCTAATATATATTAGAATATAAGTTAAGTCGTTAGTAGATATTATAAGGTGTTATGACCTTCATGACAAGGTGCCACATCCTAGAGGCCAAGAAGCGAAAGGCCATTAGGGGTCCTTTACTTAAAAGTTAAAACATGATATAAGGATACCACTTAACATATTTATAGAAGCTTTTAACTCATCTCAGCTAACATTTAGATTAATTGAAGTTATTATGTAAGTATTAGTCAAAGAATTCTTTAGAACTTTGCAACGCTGTTACAATGATGCCTACATGGATGCTCAAAAACATGATACCATTAATTTGTAAGCTAAACCACTCTTGCTTTTAAACTTCCTTCCTATAGTGCTTTTTTTTAACGGCAAATTATATTAAAAACTAGCAAAGAGCTAGAGGTTACAAAGATAAGGATCTAGGACATTTCAACCAAAAGATCCAATCAAAATTATTTTTACATCTACTAGAACACCAAGTAAAAGATAAAAGAACAATCTCAGTGAATATCCGTGTGCATTGTCTTGTCATATATGTAGTTATGAAATTAGTAAACATTCAAAACATAAAACTTGCATAATATGAATGTACTAATTTGGTGAAGTATATAGGTTAAATGGATATTTTTCTTTATTCAAGTATTTTTTTTAAGCTTTTTGATCAGGCTTTGGGTCAGATTACAATCTCAGGGTAATAGTTAAGGCGGCATTTCAAGTATTGGTATCTATATTGTGTGAGTTTGAGTGTCGTTTGTTTATCATAAATTTTTATAAGTTGGAGGATGAGTCAAAATGGGTTCAATACTAACTAGAGTTATATGTTGTAGCTGTAACATGTAAAGATACTAATTTTAAATACATTTTGGTAGACATAGCATTTGAAGACGATTATGGTAGTTCCGCATACATGATCTTTTGTTACATTAGCATATAACTATATCTTTGTTAAAAGAAATGATTTTCTTGGTACTATTAACATTGAAGTTGTTTATAGCTTCATGACGTGCCTACATAAATGGTTATGATCTCAAGTTATAAGCTTATCAAAATGAATTGTCAATTGACTATCACATTAAAATGATGGTGTCACTATATGATATTCAATCTATTATAGAATATCGTGGCATCTTTTTCTTGTAAGCTTTGCAGTTGAACTTTTTTAAACTAATCTTTCCCAGGGGCTACTTAGCATACCTTTTAGATAGTTTGTTTAAATGGAATTAAATAGTTTGGTTTTTAGTCAATATCATTACGTAATTAAAATTGTATGTCAAAACCCCGTGCGTGCACGGGTATTATAACTAGTGCATATGGTGAGCAATTATTATTGAATATACAATTGAGCTCTCAATGCGTGTCTGAATATCTTAAACATAGCTCTTAGGGCTACTTTTAACAAATGCCGTATTTTTAAACTCAAAAGTCGCAAAGACTTTTTTTTTGGCACAATAAAACTTAAAAATAGGCGATTTTTCTTAATCTTTTTAAGGTCTTGCTAAATACATATATAATTGGTGGTACAAATAGTCGGTTGGGATAAATTAGATGCATATATTGAGCAATTATTACTAATTGTACAAGCTGTGAAAGCGTGTCTAATATCTTAAACATAGCTCTTACAGCAACTTTTGACAAATAAGGTATTTTTAAGCTCAAAAGCCGCAAAGACTTTTGTTTTGGCACAATAAAAAAAAGTGGCGATTTTTCGAGTTAGGAGTAAAAAGTATTATGAATATTCACATGTCACGTTTTCTTTCAGTTGTTTCAATATCTAAATTTGTTATTAGGTACCATTATATGTATTTACGAATATGACATCACAATCGATGGTCAAGAAAACATCTTTGTTCACACCAACACCCGATGAGTATGTAAAAGCTGCAGTTCGACACATAGGATATGAGTCTCGTTGTACACCATATTGGCCTCACTCGATTCAATGGTTCTTCGCTTCATTAGCTCCTGATTTTCTTTTAGATGCATGGCGTCTTTCCATTGGCATTAAGCGTGGCGGGTATAAGGCATATTAATCATATACATGCATCTGCTTTATTAGAATTGCAACAGTTTCCTTTTCGGTAATATTATAATCCTAAATTAACAACTTTTCCATGATCAGTTTTTCAAGGAATTTTTTATATGCTTCTACTTTTCACTAGTGAAGGATAAGACTATTGTTTTAAAGAAAGTTTGACTTACTTTAAGTTATTGATACTTTTTTTGCGGACTAGGAGGACGACATGGCATATTAAAAGCAGCACAGATGGCAGCGGCTTTAATTCCTCATCCGCAAATAATAACAATGGGACTAGACTCATAAGGGCAATACGAGCCTTTCAAACCAAGATAATAGCCAGAATTAAGGAGTTAAGGAAGGATCTACCCATGAAACTGCTATTTTTCTTGACGGGTTTTTTATTGTTCAACTGCTTTTGCAACTGTAATAGGGCAAACGGGTGATTGGGATATTCTTTCTGCTGCTTTAGCTGTGGCTGTGGTGGAGGGGATTGGGGCTCTTATGTACACAGGCTCATTTCCTTTGATCATTAAGGTAAAGAACTTAATCACCCTGTTCAATTACTGGAAAGGTGGACTTACTATGGGTCTTTTTCTGGATTCGTTCAAGTATTAGAGATGTACTGTTGCTCAAGATTTCGTCTTTTAGTTTAAAAAGGAGGTCATTTCCTGCCCTCCAAGTAAACGAATGACCTAAAGTTTATATTTTGATGGAAGTTCTAATTGTGATTCAATTGATTCTTTTGAAGCAAGTTATATGGAATCGCCGTAGATGATTACCAGAGAGTATTTTGCAGCTCAAGGAGTCATGTTGACTGTATTTGATAGTGAAAGATGCTATTTGTGCTGCTCAAGTGCAGGGATTAACATGGTATGGCATTGGATCTTCTGGATCACAAGACAACCCAACCCCCTGTCCGGACCATTTTGACACGTAATCTAAAGATGACCCGCTGCAAACCCAACCCGTTTTGTCCTTTGGTGGAAACCTCATTTTCTAGTCATGGCTTGTGGTGGTCTATGCAGCTAGAATTGACTTGTTTTGGAACCTTAAGTTGAGCCGACAACAGATAAAGGCAGCATTGCACCCTGAATTCATGGGTAATTAATCTTTGGGTTTTTCTTGTAATATCTAGAAGACATTAGTTTTAAAATCCATTTATAGTGTATAGCAATGTTGATATTAGTTTTGGATTACTTGTTCGTAGGGTTCCTTTAGCTAGTATACAGATAATGAAATAGAAAACAGAAATGATCCTAATACATTTTATTTTTGCAATTTTTGAAGTTAGCATTGAGTTTGCCTTGTGCACCTTCTTTTATAGTTATCTATTTGGCAAATTCAAAGTTATCAATCACTGTATTATCTTATAAATGTATAAGACCAGTTCATGTAGCAAGCTTATCCGTGCATGGTGGTGGTAAAAATGTTGTGTCTGTATTTTGCGGAAGTGAGTATGGTTTTACCTTTATTCCAACGGTGTTTCGGCAATAGTCATGCGGTTCTGTAGTGAGTACTGACTATCCAGAGTGGTCATACAGTCATTAGCATGCATATTTTGCCCACTAAATGATACTACTATGTTTTAATTACTGTGATGCTTTGATTACACAAACAGATCAGTTTGATAGTGACCTTGGCAGATAGAGAGATACAAAGACATGTAGCAAACAAAAACCACTGTAAATTAACATAAATCATCTTGTCTCTTCAAGATCCACAAAAGTGAGTATTAGTACAAAAATTGTTCAGGTCAATACAAAATTGTTTTGCATACAAGAGCCATAGTATCCTTCAATCCCCTGGACTTCACGAGGAACCACCAAAAACCTACAAGATGAAATATAGGTAGAGTATTAATGATCATCATGCTTCAAATTTCAATTAAGGTCACACTACAAACACTCACCCCAGCCAAAAGGGACTTTGAAAGCCCAGGCTTTTGCTTATCCCCGCCATCTGTTACCGGTTTTGTTTGAGGAAAATGGCGAGTCACTTTTGCCACATGTTGATCATCTGGAATCTCCGAAGTCGATCCATTCGCTTGTTGCATCTCACGTTTCTACACAAGCAATATTAATTTCAATAATTCTTATGAACAAGAACAAAATTACAAGAATCTCAAATGATATATAAAGTTCTCATTTTAGGTCTTATTTAATGTTAGCTGTGCCTGTGACTAGTAAGCCAAAAAAAAAAAAACACATGTAAACAGAGGTTGAAGGATACCTTCTTCAGCCGTTCATCTATAGAACTTAGAGCTCGAGACTGATCAACTTTTGCAAGATAAAAGTCCCGCTCCTTTTTAGCTGCTGAAAGTTCCAGTGCTAACTTTTGCTCTCTTGTGGCATTCTTATAGGCTGTATTAGAAAAAAGTTACTAATGCAATAAAGACTTCAAATTTACTATAAAGCTGAAACAGCAGCAGCGTAAAGTCACTGTTCAAAATCTCAATAGCAACCAATTTGCATGTTAAAAAGGACATGATTCGTGCAAATGGTTTCACGCTTTGAATAACCACTTTAAGAAATTGTTTTAAGTGACATAAAAATAGGACATACCAATCTCTTGAGTGAGATGATCCCATTTGAATTTACTTAAGTAAATAATGTTCCAAAGGTCATAATAGAAGTGCAACTTTTTCTTCCCACCTACACAAATGCAAAGTTAGATAACTATACTAAAGTTGTAACTAGATAAGTAAATAATCATATATGATACCTATTTGTTCACCATTTAACATTGAAGCGACCCTTTTAGCAACATTTTTGTTGGTGAATTCAACCCATCTGCAGGCAGTGTCAATGTGAACCCATGTATTACACACTGGTATGTATCAATCGTAAAAACTTACCCTTCTGTAAAACCTTGTCCGCGAAAGCCACCAGCTTTTTTACGGTGCACATGAGCAGTGGGGTCTGTAAAAACAAGTACAATCATTCGATTCAAGTTGCAACTCCACTCAATACAGTACAAGCAGGGGCGGAGCCAGGATTTCTAGTTAGGGGAGGCTGACAGTTCTTAATGCAGAAAGTCATAATAATAAGGGGGCTCAATGTAAAAACTAGTAGAAAAGCGGCATGCAATATAGATAATTAATAAATAAAATAGGCTAATTAGGGGTGGCTGAGCACCCACTAGTCCCCCTGCTAGCTCCGCCCCTGAGTACAAGCACGACAAGACTAATAAGTAAAACCTTCTGGCGTAAGATAAATTCTTTCAAGCTCTCCATATTGCGACAAAATTTGCCGAAGCTTTAAAGGATCCATTTTTGGAGGAATTCGACTCAAGTAACAAACTCCACGCAAATCAGCCTTAGCAACTTCCTTCAATAAACGCCGTTTCCTCTTCATTTTCGCCTTCTTTTCTGCTATTTCAACTTCTTCTTCCTCAGCCATACTTGAAAACAAACGGGTTCTGAAAATCCATATAAGAAGTTGAAGATAACAAGTTAACAACTATCTCCAAGAAAATGATAAAGTATCCTAACGATCCATAGAAAATTCAAATGATTGTGTACCTTGAAAAGTGTTATGATTTTCCGATGGAGGCTTTCAAAGAGGTAAAAGGGAAACAACGGCTGAAAGAAAGACAAGATATAGGCCTCATAACTATTTTATTCTTTTTATTTTTTGCCCAACTTACATAAATGGGCTTTACTTTCATGTTATCTTTTGGCCCGATAGTATCTTTCATGTTAATTAATAGTGAGTTTTACTCAAATATATAATGAAACTAGCTTCAAGGCCCGTCCGTTAGGCGGCGAGTTTTAAAATTTTGTTCATAAAAGTTATAGTCAATAAATATTGATTAGTCTTATGCTTAAGAGTAAATTACACCGTTCGTCCTTGTGGTATACGTTGACCAACAAATTTCGTCATTTGACCTAAAAAATGCACCATCCGTCCTTATGTGGGAAATGTTATGTATCGTTGGTCCTTCACTTTAACGAGCCCCACTAACCCTCGTTATATTGTCACACGTGATGCCCATGTGAGGGTATTTCGGTCTTTTTAACACTTCTTCGTCCATCAATCCATCTTTATCCACCCATATCATATTGTCATCACCACACATCTTCAACTTATTACCACCTTCTATCTTATCACCATAAATTACCACAAACACAACTTATTCCCAAATCTCACCATCATTTAGGGAAATGCGAGTGCGTAAAAAGGATACCATTGGGTAACAATCTTCATACTACCTTTCCTCTTATATGGTTGATCCCTCTTAAGGTATTTCACACGCATTTAAGATACTCTTTGGGAACTTGTAATAGTCTCCATACTACATTACTTGTGCTTTGTCTTAACGGAATATTAAATAGATGGCGGATTCGTGTAATTCGTTCATGACCTAGGAAATACTTACACAGATCATCACAAGTGTGACAAGGCAACAAGATTAGAAAAAGCAATCTCATAAGTAATGCAATGATTAAGGTAAATATATTAATTCTTCTAAAGTATTCTCCAGTTAGATTAGATAATTAGTTATTAGTTAAACAAACTCACATTCTCAAAAACCATAGTTTTAACTGCTTTCCTATAAATATAAAAAACACAAAAATAATCTTCTCTTAACCCCTAGAATTCTGTTAGACCGTGATCAAGCCTTCCCAACCTATTCCCCTAAAGAAAGATAACAACCCTCGAGTCTTGCCTATACTACTACTACAACGGTTAGGTACTCTGCTTAGGGAGTTGTAAAACTTCTTGTTGAAGTACTACGATGACCGCATCACATTATGATATGGAGATTAGGGAGAAACATCCAAAGGTCTCTCCAACTGTTCGATAGAATGCTCGTTTAGCATCTGGTAGCAGAGATAGGATATGTATAAGAAATGCTTCTAGTAACTGATAGGAAGCTAATTTAGAGTTCAAGTGATGCCACGTGAGGTGCATGTGGGTTCGTCTCCTCATTTGTACCTAACCGTTTTTCCCGCCACTTTTCCTTTTCAGTATCTCTATAAATAGCTAATAGTTCATCATAATTCAGTTGTCTAGATATTGTTTACTATCTCTCTCCTCTCTTGTAATCTTGTTGTAACAAACTTTCGCCATTGATGAATCCAAATTAAGCTTTTGACTATCATTTCTTAATCCTTGATTGTCCTAGTTAGTTTGGAATCCATTTTCGATCTTAATTGATCCTAGTGATGCTTATCAATTGGTATCAGAGCACTTTCCTAAGGTGCTTGTGATTTTGTTCAAATTACCAGCAAATTCTGTTACTAACTGATCAATTCAGTTAGTATTCCGATCAACTGAAAATTCCGTTCATTCCTAATTCAAAATACGTTCCAATTCACAAATATGTTTCCTTCATTGTTCTTTCCTTGATTTCACTTCTCAAATCCTTTAGAGATCAAATACGATTTGATCACATAAGGGCACATAATCACCAAATACGTTACTCTTGAACGGAATCATCTTTTCAGTTGATCAATTGAACGAAATCATACATCTTGATAACAAATGGCTCCATCAACACGAGCTATTGGTAGTAGTAATGTCAATGGTGACGTTGTGGATGATAATACCAGGAGATATGTTGATGATGTTCTGGCTAGGATCAGAAGGAGTATGGAAGAAATGTTGAATCAGATAACGCCATTGAGTTTACAAAATCAAGCGGTTAATGAGGCAGTTAGACCACAAACTCAGTATGGTAGGATGACAAAGGTTGATTTCTCTAAGTTTTCAGGAGAAGATGTTAGGGGACGAATTTTTAGGTGTGAACAGTTTTTTCTCATTGATTCTATAGCTGAGGACCAAAAGGTTAGACTTCTTTCTGTGAATCAATTTGATAAGGCTTTGTTATGGCATAGATAATTTCTTAAGGTGCATGGAGATAATGTGACCTAGCAAGTCTATAGAGATGCAATTGTTCAGAGGTTTGGCACTGTTTTTTATGATCTTATGTCAGAACTAAAAAATGTTAAGTATGATACTAGTGCTAAGGACTATCAGGACAAGTTTGATGATTTGTTAAATAGGGTAGATATAAGTGTAGAACATTCTATTAGCCTCTATTTGGGGGGGGGGGGGGGGTTGCCTACTGAAATTGAGATGGGGTCATAATATTTAAGCCACAAACTCTGACAGATGCCTATTGCTTAACCAATTTACAAGAAGCCACTCTAAATGATGTTAAGAAGAAGTCTAAGATGCAATTCTCGGCAAGTACTAGTAGATATGGAAGTAATGTGGCCACTAATACTTCCAATCCCAAACCACTATTAGCTTTGCCAAACACTACTAGAACTTGGAACAATAAGCCAAACACAGCACCACCTAGGAAACAATTAACTCAGAAAGAGTATGAAGACAAGAGGGCTAAGAATTTGTGTTTCTACTGTGATAAAAAGTTTGTTCCAGGCCACAAGTGTGAGGGAAAATTGTTCTCATTAGTTGTGTTAGGGGAAAATGAAGAGATAGAAGAGGAATTTGTTGATGTAGATGACAGTTTGGAGGAAATTGGAAATGAGGAAGTGCAACCACATATTTCCCTTAATGCTTTACATGGAATGAGTTCTTTTTAAACCTTGAGGGTGGTGGGGCTTTATGCTGATAAACATGAGCTGCACATCGTATTTGAGTGAGCTTTCTCGTTGCAAAAATCGTGAAGAGTGCCATCCACATGCCAAGCAAACTCACCTTTACTCCATCATCCATTAAACCATCTAGCCAGAAAAGAAAAAAATACAACATAAGTAATGCTATGAATTGCATGTTGCTTGAAAATATCGGTAACACGAACCTTCATCCAGTAATAACTGAAATTTGTTAATATGGTCCTTCTTACATGTGGCTTGAACTCGATTAACCTGAAATAGATCATAAATTTATATACACCATAAGCATATGAATGGATGTAAAGCATTGTTAATACAAACCTATTAAACAGATAATGATTATATAATTTCTAAAACAGATTAATCTCACTGCATATATCAATTCTTGTTTAAAAAGTAACCAATTTCTAAAACAAATTAATCTCATAAGCATATTAATGGTTGTTTATTTAATATATCATCCACATATATAACACATCTTAGTATTGGTATAAATCATCCCCAATTCATGATTCGTATTATATTTATTAAAAAACTATACTTACATGAATATAATGATTCAACATAATAAATCGAAACGCACCTGAATTTGAGAACTGATAAGATTCATATATCCGATTTTGTGTTTGTGATAATATACTTTTGTAATTATTATCGTGATAATCGAACGTGTTTTGATGTACATGTTGGTTTGTTATTTGTCGAATCAATGAGTGATTATCAATTAGGGTTTATCAATTAGTGAGAATCGATTATTTTGGTTTGATTATGAGTAATTGATCGAATGTGTTATGGATAAGAATTTGGGTTTTTGTTTGATGGTTTTCATAATTTAGGGAAAAAATAACTGGTGGAATGTTTTGATCGTAATGAAGAGTTATTGTGAGTTTTTTTATTATTTAAAGTCAACTTTTATTAAGGTCGTAGAATCAGTTTAATTGCCAGATGTCGTTTTATTAGAGTTTTGAGAAGGATGGTTGATTTAGGATAGTTTGTTTTATATAGGGGAGGATTATATAAGGGAGGATAAGCTTTATATGTAAGTTAGTGTGTAAATATAATTTTGTAAGCTTTGCATAAATGCATCATTATTCTAAGGCTAATGACTTGAAAATGTATTCAACTTGTCATTTTTGTTATTGTATGTATTCATCTTTATTTTTTTGCTATTATATCACAAACCTTACAAAAATTCGACCTATTATATGTAGTCTGTTACTTGTCATATGCAACGTTAGTCCATTTAACTAACGAACAGTTGCAACGTTAGTCCTTTATGCTAACGACCGCTTGTAATTAACTCAAAATTTGGTTATGTTACAAATATATATTTTCAAGTTATTTTTAAAGATTGTACACGTTTTTATACACATTTTTGAAATAAAAAAAATTAAAATTAAAAAAAAATCTGTAAGAAATTTTTTTTATTTTTTTTTATATCGGTTTCAGTTTACGAGCAATAATAAAAAAAATTAATTATTTTTTTTATTTCGGTTTAAGTTTAAGAGCAATAATTAAAAAAAAAATTAAATTTAAAATTTTTATATCAGTTTCAGTTTACGAGCAATAATAAAAAAAAAATTAATTTTTTTTATTTCGGTTTCAGTTTACGAGCAATAATAAAAAAAAATTTTAAATTAATTTTTTTTATTTCGGTTTCAGTTTACAAGCGAAAATAAAAAAAAGTTTAAAAATTATTAATTTTTTTTATTTCGGTTTCCATTTACGAGTAATAATAAAAAAAATTAAAAATTATTAATTTTTTTTAATTTCGGTTTCAGTTACTAGCAATAATAAAAAAAATTTAAAGATTAATTTTTTTTTAATTTCAGTTTCAGTTTACAAGCGATAATAAAAAAAAAAATTTAATTATTTTTTTTATTTCGGTTTCAGTTTACGAGCAATAATAAAAAAAATTAAAAATTATTAAGATTTTTTAATTTCGGTTTCAGTTTACGAGCAATAATAAAAAAAAATATTTTTTTTATTACTGTTCGTAAACTGAAACCGAAATTAAAAAAAAAATATTTTTAATTCTTTTTATTATTGCTCGTAAACTTAAACCGAAATAAAAAAACGTGTATAAACCATGTATAAAATGTGTGTAAAAAACGTGTATAAATTTTAAAATAACTTGAAAATATATTTTTGTAACATAACTAAATTTTGAGTTAATTGCAAACAGTCATTAGCATAAAAGACTAACGTTGCAACTGTTCGTTAGTTAAATGGACTAACGTTGCAAATGACATGTAACAGACTACATATAATAGGTCGAATTTTGTAAGGTTTGTGATATAATAGCAAAAAAAAAAAAGATAGCTACATACAATAACAAAAAATAACAAGTTGAATACATTTTCAAGTCATTAGCCCCTATGAATTATATATGTGATTCCAAATATGTTCCATGTAAGTCAACAAGCTTTCGCCCATAAATGTAATTGTTTGGGATATAATGAATTGTATATGATTGCTTTGATCGAGCTTCAGAAAATTGATTTTATGAAATAATGATCTAATGATGTTTAACATCCAAATGTTGTATATTGAATTATTGATTGAGGGTATCCTACGTTATCCTAACTTAACATGGACTTCTTACTACCATACAAATTAATTAAAAAAAATTAAAAAATGAAAACACCAAAATTTGATGTACCAAGTTTTAAAAAAGGGTATGTTGTGGTCCATCAAAAAAGTAAAAAAAAATACAAAATATAACACTCTACTCAATTTAACCCTCTGTTTACAGCACAACAAAATTTTTGTCAGTTTATGTTTCGTGCTTTTATCAGTTTAATACTTTTGATTTGTCATACTTTATATTTTTAGTTTCGTACTTTTCGTTTAAAAATCAAAAAACACATAAAAACATAGAGGGGCATAGGTGTTTTAAGGGGTCTTAAAAACCTACCCTTTTAAAAAACAAAATAACAAAACATACACAAACATCAAATTACATAAAACATCCCACAAAGATTTTATTGTTTTAACTTCCAACCGATCCCACCAAACCAGAACACAACACAACACTTGATCACATTAACATTCACATACTTATAAATCAAATCACAAAAACCCATCTTCAAGATCCTTAAAAAATGACACCCATTTTCTCAGAAACCTTAAAAACCATAAAAACCCAACCTTTATGGCTCAATTTCATCTTTTTCTTAGGTTTCATATCATTTTCCAAATCTTTAACACAAATCTTGAAATGGGTATATGTCAATTTCATCAGAAAATCAAAAGATTTAAAAAAGTATGGATCTTGGGCACTTGTGACAGGTTCAACTGATGGTATTGGTAAAGCATTTGCATTTGAGTTAGCTAAAAATGGTTTAAATTTAGTATTAGTAGGTAGGAATCCTGAGAAACTATCAAAAGTTGCATCTGATATTAAATTAAAACATGTTGGAACTGAGATTAAGGAAGTTGTTTTTGATGTTTGTGGTGATTTGAGTTATGGGATTAGTATGATTAAGGAAGAGATTGATGGTTTAGATGTTGGAATATTGATTAATAATGCTGGTGTTAGTTATCCTTACGCGCGTTTTTTTCATGAAGTTGATGATGAGTTGTTGACTAGTTTGATTAAGGTTAATGTTGAAGGGACTACTAAAGTGACACAAGCTGTGTTGCCTGGTATGGTTATGAGGAAAAAAGGCGCGATTGTTAATATTGGTTCTGGTGCTGCTATTGTTATTCCTAGTGATCCGCTTTACGCGGTTTATGCCGCTACTAAAGCGTAAGTTACCCGTAAATAAATTACTATTAAATTTATCTTTTTTAAGTTAGTTTTGGTGTGTTATATGTGGTGATTGATTGATGTTTGTTTGGTTTGTTTGTATAGGTATGTTGATCAGTTTTCAAGGTGTCTTTATGTTGAATACAAGGATAAAGGCATTGATGTGCAATGTCAGGTAATTTATCGACTTTTGAGTTCTTTTGGGGTGTTTGGGATTGCTTATATAAGTGCTTATTATCTTAGCGATCTCAAACACTCTATAGGAAGAAGTAGTAAACGCTTGAATATAAGCATTTACTATATCAATTTGCTTTTTTTCAAAGTAAATAAGCACTTAAAATAAGCATTCCTAATTCCGCACGTTTTTTTCAGTTTTGACTTGAATCTATAACCTCTTGGTTGAGTAGCACTTTATATACATAAGGCTTGATGGTCGAGTAATTATTCTATGAGTAATAACACAATACCTAAATTTTATGCTTAAAGAGAGTAGACATATAGCAAAATTAACAGAAGAGACTATGAGAGATGAATTGTCTTAAGGCATGTCTCCTCATCTCCTTTTTACGCATATGAATCGGTTTTTTTTGTTTACATGCTAAAATTGCTATACTAGTCTGAGCCGTTTTTCATTCAAGTTTATATGGTAGACGTACATGGAAAAATTATTATAGCAGTCAGTGGTGGAGAATACTGAAATCGCCACTAACTAATCAAGTAGCAGTGAATTTTAGTCAAGAAGATGCATGGTCTACTTAACATGACCTAGCGGGGCTGACACGGAGACATGCACAGAATATGACTATTTTTGTTCTGCACATTGATTTAATATAGGATTTTACTACTTTGGCGCTCCCGATATGAATTTATGTACGTTTTAGCCCTTCTAGAAAAAACATTGAAGCTCCGCCACTGCCTAGCGGATTGTAGTGTTAGGAAACCCGAGTCTACCACTAAACTGAGGAAAACATATATAGGCAGACTCAGTTTGTCTTGGGCCCAAATCTTAGCTTGGCTCATGTTAGATCAATCTACGTGTGGCAATTTCAACCCCCTTTATATGGAACCGAGTCAATTCGCGTTTTATTTGTTTGAAAATGGGTCACAACAAGTAAAGTATAAAAACATTAGCTAAAATAAGACGGATCAAATGGGTTGAGTGTGTTCAGGGCCGTCTTTAGGGGAGTGCAAGCGGTGCCATTGCACAGGGCCACCGCTTGACGAGGGCGTGTTAAATGGGTCAAATATCGTCTAACGGGTCTGTCCAACCCAACCTCGCCCACTTTGTTCTGTCCTGCAAATAAATGTATGGAATTAGCCTTGGCTTGTATGGAATTAGCCTTACAAATAAATGTCAAAAATCTTAATTAAGAAATCTTGAAATGCCTATGACTAGTGCGGTAAATTAACATTATAAAAACTGTTTAGACATCGGTATTTCACATGTATAATAACTGAACATTTTAAACTGTTTTGCAGGTCCCATTATATGTAGCAACCAAAATGGCATCGATCAAGAGGTCTTCATTCTTTGTACCATCAGCAAGCGGATACGCAAAAGCAGGGTTGAGATGGTTAGGGCACGAGCCTCGCTGCACGCCTTACTGGCCACACTCAGTCATCTGGGCTTTGCTTTACTCGTTGCCAGAATCTGCCATTGATGCTTGGCGTTACGGTTATTGTCTCAAAATCCGAAAGAGGGGACAACTCAAAGATTCTAGGAAGAAAGAGTGATGATATTTACTATTTGGTTTGTGCAGTTTTAGCATGTTGAATGATGAACAACATGTGATTCATGTTTCAAATGTTCTTTTTTATATTTCCATTATTGTTGGAGATTTAGTTTTATAAATCGATTATTTCAATTTATTTATATGAAAATGAGTCGTTTTAGTTTATATATTACTTTTGTGCTATTTGTTATCCACCTTGCTCGACCCATTCATTTTGATATCATGCGAAATCTTTTTGCGCAGTAACAACTGAACCTTCTAGCATCTCAGTAAATTATGGGTTCCAATCATAATGAAACTATAACAAATTAGTTATTATGATGATAATATACAGGCGCAGGTTGGATCCAGAAAAATAGAAAGGTTAGTAGTTAAACAAAACACCATCTGAGTGTTTGCCTATGTTACTATGACCCTAATTTGTTATACAAAACTCATAATTCTGTGATGTGGCTGACTGCACAATAAGGTATGGACTTTGTTTTCTTTTCTTTCATTTATTTGCTTAACGAACTCGTATTAGAAGACCAGTCCATGCTTCTGCTAAGGATTAGTAACTTGTGTTTTACATGGCTGGAAGATGGTTACATGCACCGATGATGCATCGGTTTCTGCTATGTGAGTATCTTTTCACAATAATTTAGAGGTATCAAAAGGTCAAACGGGGAGTCTGACGAGTTGGGAAATGGGTCAAACGGGTACCTTTTGGCATGACGTAACACCTTTAGGCAATATATCCATGAGGTTCAATTCATTATAAATTTTTTTACCCATAAACATAACCTGAAGCGAATAACTAATAAGTAAATTTCTGAATTTTGCTATTGTACATAAGCGCTCTTCCAATTAGGTGATTTGATAGTTTGTGTCATTCATGCCTTTTAATGTGTAGTTTTCTTTTGTACGATTATCATGCTTGTCAGCATCTGTCCAGGATTTTGCTGCATGCAATCGGAAATCCTAGTAACTTGCAGTCAATGTAATCAACTTTCACATATTTCACCAAACTTTTGGATTCTTTTATAGATTTCTGTTGCTGTTTCGCGCTGCTGGTTTTCTGTTTGGCTGCTTGTTTAGTACGCTGCAGAATAATGCGGTTTCTGGTCCAACTCCTGGTGCGATTGGGAAGTGTTATGGAACCTTCAAACACTTAATAATTGTGCTTATAATTGTAATTCTGACTCATCAAAAATGAAATGCCAAACACCCCTTAAAAAATCAGATAATCAGGCCCAAAGTAGCTAATCCCAACTGTCAAACATCTCTTAGAGGCATATGTTCTTGTTAGTTCTTTCAACTTTTAACTTTGATTTTGTTGGGCGAATATAAGTTCATATGGCGTTTGCACAATAGCAATCAAAGCCACCATTTTCCGACTTCCCGTTAACCTTATGGCAAGAATATGCAATCCAGTTAGCTACGCAGCCTATGGTCTAGAATATTTATTATGGCAACATAATGCTATTCAGAACCAACAATATCGACAACAAAAAATGGAAGGAGAGTCATTATATGTAGCAGCTAAAATGGCATCAATCAAAAGGTCACGATGGTTAGGACTTAGGACACGAGCCTTGTTGCACACCTTACTGGCCACACTCAATCATCTGGGCTTTGCTTTTCTCGTTGCTAGAAGCTGCCATTGATGCTCGGCGTCACAGTTTCATGTGTTTGTTTCCTTATTCATGACCAGATTATTTTTCTGTTACTGTGGGTCATTCAGTTATTCAAATGCAGCAGTATAATTTATTTATGCGAAATTGAGTCGGTTTGAGTATATTTTGTGTTCGCGGTTTTAAACAGACGACATTATTATTCGTGGGCTGCTGTTAGAAGATTAAGACGATCATTTTTAAACTTGCTAGCTATAAACAAGATTCAAAAAAAGATCAGTAAACAAATAAATGTATACAGTTAGATGATTGCTTTCTTTTTCCTAAACACCACTTCAGTATCCAACCCGAACCCATCAACTTTCCTAGTGTAAACCAAATCTGACCCGTTAAACAGCTTAATCAACGGGTGAATACTAAACAAATCATTCGCCGAATACTTATCTGACCGTCTAGATATTGCCACATGTATAACACAAATCCCACCGCCTTTCAACGTCCGTTGGATCTCCCCTACAAACTTATCCGGATACAAAGCATGATCAAACACATTCGAGAATTCAAAGTCGAAAGTCTCATCATCAAATGGTTGATGATGAAAATCGCCTTTGATCACAAGTGGTGGATATGGAACAAGATCCAACCCTATTGAGTCCAACACTCCAACGCGTTTTAAAGCCTCCACTTCTTGCCCAACCCGAGCTCCAACACATAGAGCTTTAGATTCATTGGATATTAGTTTCTTGTGCTTTAGATCTGAAAAGAATTGTGTGAAAACATGAATCTTCCTTTCCCAATCTCGAGTTGTCCATATTTTCCTTAGTCTCGGGTTTGTTGTTTTCTCAAGTTGGTGACGAATGTAGTTGTCATAAGACGTGTATCCAGGCCTAATCTTCAGGGTGGCGCTGGTCTTGGGACCAGCGCCAGCCTGAACAGACAGGCCTGGCTTGCTAACAAAGACTCCCGATTTTGAAAAGACAAAGATGAAACAAGACAACGAGATAAGAACTATTAGAAAGAAACATTTGGGCATGAATGATCTTGATTGAAAAGATGAATCTTTCATCTCCACACAAACACACTAATAAAGTGTTTTTGTAGCAAGGTTTGAAACTTCATGATCATCTAAATATGGGTTGTGATGTGTGAAGAAGAAGTTAGTTTATGCATGGTAAATGTATGAGATATAAGGGGAGAAAAAGTTGAGGTCTTATAACAAACAAATGGACACATGGCTAAGTTACATAAATGCATACATACATAATATTATTATTGTAAGTGTATAACATATGATTACATAAGACATGCATGCATGACACAAACATTGGTTCGTGCATTACGTATATATGTGCATAAATGAAGATGGTTTTGATCGAAAAGACACTTTGGTTTCTCCGAAAACCAAAGGAAAAAAACAGAAAATAATGTCGAGGAATACAAAGTAAGCCTGCTAAAAATAGGGGTGAGCATACCGGACCGGAAAACCGGACCGACCGGACCGGACCGAAAGTATTTCGGTCCGGTCCTCGGTCCGGGGTCCGGCTCGCCGATGATTATGCCGTGTAGGACCGGACCGGACCGAAGACCGACCCGGACCGGACTGTACCATTTCGGTCCGATCCTCGGTGACCAACTCGGTCCTCGGTCCTGTCCGGTCTTGGTCGGTCCGGTCCGGTCCTTGGACCGTGCTCACCCCTAGCTAAAAATATTTAACAAATTAGGGGTGTTGATCGGTTCGGTTATCGGGTTGTTCGGTTAGTTCGGTTCGGTTATCGAACTTGAATTCGGTTCGGTTCGGTTCTCAGGTTGACCCGAATAACCCGAATTTCACAATCTATTTAGAAAAAAATTAATAATTGCATAGATATTTAACCAAAAAAAATATTTTAAGTATAAAAAGTGTTTTTTTTTATATTAGGATAAAATTTTAATATTATTTATATATATAAAAAATATATATATTTATATGAATTCGGTTTTCGGTTAGGTTTTCGGTTCAGATTGCCAAACCCATATCCAACCCGAGAACCGAATTAGTAGTTCGGTTCGGTTTTGGAAAATTCGGTTATGTTATTAGTTTGATTCGGTTATTTTCGGTTCGGTTCGGTTCGGTTTTGGTTGTTGGTTTTTTCGGTTTTTCTGCTCACCTTACAAATGAATATTCTTATGGTCCTAGACTCCTAGTTAGAAAAGCATTAGCCCAACAACAGGCATGTTGGATCGTTGTGAAGACAATGTTCTCATAAAGCCCAAACTTTGTAGTCCAGATCCAGTAAAGATTGGGACCATTTATGAAACTATTTAAGATGATTACTTTTGACGAGTTAATATACAAATATGTCACTAAACTTTAAAAAAAACCGTTTAATATTACAAACTTTCAATTATCCATTTGGTTTAGTATAACTTATAATTTAGATTGATATTTTTCCAGGGACGCGTATTTTTTTATAGCTAAGAAACATAAATGTCATGTTTTAACAAGTTTATTGATGTTTACGTATATTTTTTATAAGTATGATGACCCCAAAATGTTATATTTATAAGTTCAGTAACTCAAATTAACAAAATAAAAGTTTGTTACCTTAAACGTAATTTTTTTTAAATGTAATAACATATTTATATATTAACCTATTATATTATGTCAAACAAAGTAAGTGACTTTGTTTCTACTTGTTTATAATCTATATAATACTTGTTGCATTGTAGTTTGGGCAACCAATTAGCATGTTTGATCAAGGGTGACAATCTTCATTTCATGATTGTATATATCTTACATTAGTGGTATTGTCTCATCTTCTAGAATCTTATCAAACTTCATATTCATTAGTCTGGTAATTTTCGACACGACACGATAAACGATATAAACCCGACACGAAATTAAACAGGTTTGGGTTAAGGATAAACATATTTGGGTCAAAAACATATCAACCTGTTTGACCCGTATAATAAGCGGGTCGGGTTTGGGTTGAGTAAGTATTAAATAGGTGAACCCGATAAACCTCTATAAAATAAAATATATAACTTGGCTTTTAAGTCGGAGGTCGATTAAATGTATTTTGTAATGTATTTAATATGAGGAATTACGATTATAACTCATGTATGACGCTTATAACTTAAATATCATTGAAGTTGTCGTATAGCTATCTGAATGTTATTTTTATCGTATTTTAGATACTCATATCATTTTTGCATTTAAACTAATTAAATTGGCAAACCATCAATCTTATTCACTGTTTGAATTATTTACTTAAACAAGTTAAACGGATCACAAACGAGTTACATGTGTTATGTTGGTTAGGGTTGAGTTTCTTGACACGGCTAATAAATGCGTCGTGTTTGGATAGAGGTTATACTAACCCGCTAACCCGCGAATCCGAATAAGTTAATACGAACACGACTCGATTGCCACCTCTAATATTCACGTTATGTGTTTGATTTCGCAACATGTCTTTTTTTTAGCAAACGTTCGCTGAACTTGTTATAGCTTAAATAAATACGTAGTTAATAATGTGTTGCCAACCAAATAAGTTGCTTCTTACACTACCAAAACTGCACAATAATATTGACTTTTATATAACTTTGTAACATTAAAAAGCATGTGAAAACAAAGCTTAAAGCTTACGACAATCTTGAGTGTACAATAAGCAGTTAAATCAGCACATACATACACGATCTTCTTCTCCAATTGCTAATTCCATTATTTGGTAACACTTTCGTCGTCTAATTATATCATTTTATACTTGCAACATGTAATGGTTTTTTTTTCTTTTCATGCATGCAAACGCGCATGTTTAACGATTAAAAATCACGTACATATGTGTAACAAGTTAAACACATGAAGCTAGTGTGTGTATTAGTATCCAACTATGTGAGAGAGAGTTTATATCCTCATTCAATAATTTGGTATATTTATCCATCATCACATTTACACAATTCAATAATCTGCCACACTCTCTTGCGTGTTACAGTGTGTTCTTTTTATTACACACACATACAAACTTTACAAAAATATATTTATATATAAAAAACTTATATACATCTATATATATAAACAAGCAAAAAAATCCGCGCGTTGCGGCGGGGCTAATTTTTTCCCGAATAATTTTTTTTTACGTTTCGGGGGTTTTTTCTTGGGCGATGCGTTATGGCGGGGCTAATTTTTAATATTTTCTTTTTTTGTATGATTCGGGGAAAAAAATTTGCGTTGGACGGACTAATTTTTTCCCGAATATTTTCTTTTTTTGGGACGGTTTTGTAATTTTTTTTGCGGGAATTTTTGTGTAAGAAAATCGTAAATAGTTAAAATGTGATGGTCCGTTTTCTTTTTTTTTTACTTTGGGCCAGATTTTAGGCTATTTTTTGGCTGTTTTTTTTTTGGCTAATTTTTTCCCGGATATTTCTTTTTTTTGTATGATTCGGGATTTTTTTTTTTGCGTTGGGACGGGTTAATTTTTTCCCGAATATTTTCTTTTTTTGGGACGGTTCTGTAAATTTTTTTACGGGAATTTTTGTGAAGAAAATCGTAAATAGTTAAAAGTTGAGGGACCGTTTTGTATTTTTTTTTACTTTGGGCCAAATTTCATGCTAATGTTGGGCTAGTTTTTTTATTTTTTTACTCTGGGCCAAATTTTGGGCCACATTTTATGCTAGTTTGTCGACAAATGTGTATATTACAATTTTTTTTATATGACTTATGTGTTGGGCCTCATGTTTAAAGTGTTGTTTTTTTGCTATATGGTTTTTTTTTAATATAATGGGTTGTACGTTTGTGACCATATCGATTATTTTAAAGTTATTAGGTATCGAAGATGTTTCCGCGGGTATTTTTTTTATCTGAATAAATCGGAACTTTTGTAATATTTTTTTCCC
>BQNB010003167.1:0-43992 GCA_026074375.1 Tanacetum coccineum | reverse complement strand
ACCAATCAAATCTTGTTAATAACTCCTAATACAAGTCTTATAATCCTTAATATATCATTTCCAAGCAAATGCACATGAAAAATAAGTATGAAAACCCTATTCGAGCACTAGTAAACCCGCGACCTATTTTTGGCTTATTTTGACCCATTTATCAATCAACCATGTGATCAAGCACCTTGATGACCATGCTACTTCAGGTGAAAGCTACTTACAAGTACCTTAAGCCTTCTCCTTGGTCACCAAGGCTCCAAAATATCTCCTTTGTTGCTTACTCTAGCCGCGACACCACAAAGGGGCAAACACATCACCATGCTAGTTCTAGCTTACAATATTCATCTTCTAGCCTCTCCACATCAATCTATAGCTAATACACATGTCCAATATTAGAGCACAAAGACTCCTTAGCCTCCAAGGTCTTGATCGAGTATAAATAGGGCTCATAACCCTTCATTCTAACTCATCCCCCACTTCTTCTTTCTATAACCCACCATAGCAGAAAATCTATGCTCTATAAGTTCCTAAGAAGACGCAAGAACTGTAACATTCCGTATTTTCAGGTCATTTACAATGCTATTTAAATTCACTATATTTTTTTTCCATACGCGTTCGTTTTTAATTTTAATCGATACGTTAAATCGCGTACGCCAAAAATTAGCGTTCAATGTAAACGGGTATCAAACAATTAAATGTTTACATTAAGCCGGTTATATAATTATTTAAGATAATTATTAACTTTGTTTCATATTAATATTTATCGATACGTTAAGAGTATACGTTTCGCGATAAATTCGTTTAGGCACTCCCGGAAACCACAAAAACTTTCTACCTCAACAAATACCCACTTTTATACCAATACATAAAATTTTACATCAAATAATCATATAATATCTCACTAATGGCGAAAACTTAGCATTATATACAAGGTTATTACATGAAAAAATAAAGAACACTACAACTTGGTCAAAATGAACACCTTACATTATCATTAATGACAAAGCACCATCTAACTTACTTTTACTAAAGACCCATCCTAAAGACCATCCTATGTCCTTGACAAACTACTGCCCCTTTTTAGTCAACTATTATCTTATAACATTGCGAATATCTGAGTAAGTAGAACTCATAACAATAACCACTTAACTAGAAAATCAAACAAAACCATCTTTTCCTTGCCACCTCTATAATGCTACGGCTCACAAAACACCACCCTACCAAATCCATACAAAATTATCTACAAACCCTTACACTTCTATATACACATATCCTAAATGTACTAAGACATTTGAAGCATTGGTTTTTAACCTTATTCCAAGTTATAATCAAGAAAAGGAAGCTAGGGTTTAGTTAAGGAAAGCTAAGGATTTTATTAAGTGCAATTTTGGTTTTGTGGCCTAAAACAAGGGTTTAGGCACTTTGTAACATCATCATCATCAATCTTCCTTAAGGTCACAATTAAACTCTTTATTTGCTAATGAACTTTTCATTATTATGCATATGATATTCTATGTTTAGCTTAAATCACCATTTATGTTTTATTCATGAAAAGAAGTATATACTTGAAATGATCATTTTACAACACTTAAATACATGTGGTGTTATTACTAACTTACAATATGTTAAAAAGGATTGAGAAAATGTTTATCATATTGTTTTGGTGTAACATGATTAATGGGTAAATAGGTTTATAATACTTCATAAAATGTTTCAGAGAAAGTAATACAAAAGACAAGTTAATATTGAAAATGGACTTTTAATCATGTTAAAAAGAACACTATAAATAAGTCATATGGAAATAAATACACTTGTACACATTTGGTTATGTATGAAAATGATTATTGGAAACTAGTAAATTAGAGAATTCTTAAGTAAATTTTATGATTTTTAAGTGTATCATGAATTAATAAACCTTGGGTAACTTGTAACTATAAGGACTATTATGGACAAAGTGACACATCATATATGTATGATTAAAAATAATGATATATAGACTATATGTAAAATAAAAAGTAACAAAGTATAAAAAAAATCAAATATGACTCAACTAACTCAAGCAAACATTCTGGTCCAAAATACGAAAATTTGATGACATTCTCATATCTTTAAATTTTTATAAGATAACAACAATTCACGACGATTCCCGAAAAGTTAAGAAACTTGTTAAAACGATTACAAAAAAAAAAAAAAATAAAGATAAAAATAACGCAAAAAGTTACGTTTAAAAAAAAAAAAAACGAGTTATAAACGTTAATAAACGAAGTCGTAAGAAAATTTTTTTATAAAAACATTTTTATAAAAATATAAAAACAAGCAAGTGATGATATTTTAATAAATAATACAACATTTTTAGATTACCCAAAATGATAAGAAATCGTAATTTTTTCAATTAATAAGCAACGCGTTATAATTCGCGAGTTTTACAACAATTAATACTTTTTATAAAATAAAAGAGTACTACTTCATGACAGAAAGTTATATTTTTGTAAACCTCATAAAAATATAGAACTTTCAAATACGAGAACGTCCTCGAAAGAATCATTAAAAACAGAGCTATAACGAATAAAATACGACGTTTACCTAACCGGTTTTAAAACGACAATTAAATCATAAAAAAAGACCATAGAGGTCAGATTGTGAACAGTAATTTTTACTGTTCACCAGTAGGTCCGAAATTCAAAAATGTCAATTTATGATAACTCGTCTTGATACGAAAAGATGGGCATAAGAAACGCGAGAATCGGGTTAAAACAAACCGAATTACCGCCAGTTTTACTAAAACGATAATTTATAAACGTTTTAACCCTTGTTAAAACACAATTTTAAACCAAAACCATTAGTTGGTGATTAAGCTATATAGAATATTATGTGGTTATCAAAGTACTATATTACTAGGGAGTTTCATAATGAGGCCTCTTCGGATGGCGTATCGACGAGTTGTTGGATTTACGATTTAAAGTGTCCTAACTCCTCGAACGTCATGTCATGACCTCTTTAATAGATATCCCTGAACAGATAGTAACTAAAATAACAACTATAAGATTAGATTCAAGTACTGGTATTTAATAACGACCAATATTGGATTATTTGCATTCCGTCATTTTCCTTGACTGCATATTCTATCGTGAATACTGTTGATTTCCATTCACAAGTGAGTACAAACGCCCCCATTTCAACAATGTATTTTACAAAATCTACGGGGGAATTACATTGCTTGTTTTACAATTGGGACCACAAGAGTTTTACACAAAGTGTATCTATGCCATATTACTGCGATTATTAATGCCTAAGTATACATTATTGCCGTGAAGTCCCCTATTATCATGAACCGTATTGCTATATAGTGAGCGCTGGTGTATATGTATAATCTATCGGGACTAACAACCCCCACCCTTACTTGGGTCACTAGTTTGATCGGGTGCATTTAACATTGAGAGATGTTAGGTTGTTGGCAAGCATCCTATATTCTGATTGGGGCACAAATCTAGTTAAGGCTTCGGTGTCATGAGCTTAGTGCAATAATAACGTTTTGGACTTCTGAATTGTTTTCAGAGTCTACTATTGATTCGATCTTGTGGTCCACCCTTGTTACTGATAAACCTATGATTTTCACACAACCTTTGTGTAGACTATTTAGCATGTAAAATCAGGTCCTAGAGTTTGAAGATAGGACGGTGAAGCCGTGCGGACATCATAAGACGTGATTCTGTGTGTTTAATCAAAAGTTTTATTGCAACTTTATAATATCTTTAAAAACTATAATCATCTTTTTGTATAATGAAGCATGTTTAATTACGAAGATTTATTAAACCTTTTAAAATCTTATGTGACCTAAGTAATGAACTCTGATATTATTGCTATGGTCATCACATGAAAATCTTGTCTTAAACGTCCATTTATGGTCGTTTCCTATATTCCTGATTGTTGTACTTTGAATATCAACACCAATGTTCCCATGTCCCCGCTGCTATACCAGATTTTTGGGTGTTTACAGATGGACCAAGAGCAAGGTTAAAGGAACTGGGTCGATATCAAAACCTAGTCTATAACCACAAAGTTTTAAAGGTTTTCCTATTCTTTCATTTTTAAAATACAGAATCCTTCATCCTATCCGATATCCACGCGCGCAGTAATTCCCTGATCCTAACTTACTTTTCTGATTGTCATTATTGCATTATATATATAAATCTTATATATATAATACTTGGTTTAAATTCGATCTCTTACGTCTATCTTCTGACATATCAAATATCTATTTCTATCGTCAATAATATAAATATCAACTATCTGATTAATTTAATAATTACTACATACATCATTCTCCATTATTACCATGATGCCTAAACTCTGCATACCTTTATCAAATCTCACGAATTGTGTTACTTGTGTTGGCCAAGAAATCATGCCGCCCTGGAGATTTAAGAAGAACTATTAGGAAGATAGTTGAAAATCGTGTGGCCAATCCAAGTGAAAAATATGAAAAACTAAGACAGACTCAAAACAATACTGGTGATCCGGATCAACCAATACTGAGGAACAGTGTACCAGAGATGCATGGATGTTCATATAAGACATTTATGAATGGCAAGCCTTACTCTTTCAAGGGGACTGAAGGTGTAGTCGGACTGAAACGTTGGTTCGAAAAGATGGAGCAAGTGTTTGAAATTTGCAAATGTGCTGAAGATGACAAAATGAAGTGTCGCTATGTGCATACTTTTCGAGGTCGTCTCTGACCTTGGGTGGAAACGAAAAATGTTCAGACTTTAGGACTTAGCTGTTAATGCTAATCAGATCCCCTGGAGGCAACGTAAAGCTATGATACCACTGATCACTGCCCAGCAAACTTAAATCCAAGAAAGGAACAAGAGCTTGGACTCTGACTCTGAAAGGAGATGAGATTGAAGCTTATCAACAATCAGTTTCCAACAACTGGCCCGTGATGTGTCCCATGAATTGTTGGCCATACATAAAAGAAGAAGATTGAAGGTATAATCGTGGGTTTCCTGAAATGAATCAAAAGGAAACATCACTTCTTCAAAGCATGCCGCCTTGCACGAGGCAATCAACATAGGGCTGTGACACAGTGGTCGATCAAGCATTCAGGTAGGGCTGCAAGAACGTGGAAAAGCAATAAAGAAATGGGGGAAGACAACCATAGACACAACAATAACAATAACCATAACACAACAACAACCACAACAACAACAATAACCGCAACCGAAACAACATCACACCAGCAACAAAACATATACAGGAAAATGTCAGGGCCTATGCTAGCAACATAAAACCTCCAGCTGGAGAAAGATTATTGCTGGAAATTTACCAAAATGTAATCGTGCAACTTACATCATCATGACCGTGTCCTCAAAAGTGTCCGAGATGCTAAAGATTTGGCACCTGGAGAGGATTTGTGTAGAACTAGGCTTTCAGGGTGCAATAAATTGACTCCCTGCGAAATGTGATATGTTTCGGGTGTGGAGAGAAAGTACATTTCAAGATAAATGTCCGATAAGCATGGAACCCGGCAAAATGATGGAGCTCGTGGAGAGCTTACGTTGTGGTTGAAAATCCACAGCAGAATCCTATGTGTCACGGGTACGTATTCATCATAATTCGATCCAACTACCCTTGTATATCTCTATGATTCTGGTGCTGAGAGCGAGTTTTGTAACTTTTATCTGCGTTGTAGACATTTATATATTACCCCTGCCTACTCTAAACACTAAGCTACGGAGTAGAGTTAAAGAGCGGACGAAAATGTCTCGTTAGCACCAATACCATTTTACGTAGTTGCACCTTAGTCTTGTTAAATCACGCGTTCAAAATAGACTTGTTGCCAACCCGGCTAGGAAGCTTTGATGTTATCATTGGAATGGATTGGTTGGCATATCACCGAGCTCTCATCGATTGTTATGAGAAGATTGTCCGTATTCCTCTTCCGAATGGCAAGATTCTTGAAGTTCAAGGCGAGAGGCCGGAAAAGGATCTTCGTTCACTTGCATGTATCAAGGCTGATGAGAAAAAGCTTGATGACATACGTGTTGTCCGAGACTTCCTGAGTATTTAGACGATCTGTTAAGGGTTTTTTTTACCTCTTGTGCGAGAGATAGAATTTCACATTGATCTGATTCCTGGCGCATCGCCAGTTGTTAGATCTCCATACCGGTTAGCCCCTTCAGAAATGTTAGAATTGTCAAACCAGCTTAAAGAACTTCAAGAAAAGGGTTTTATTCGACCAAGTCACTCACCATGGGGAGCACCTGTGCTCTTTGTCAAGAAGAAAGACGGTTCGATGAGAATGTGTATTGACTACAGGGAGCTAAACAAGTTAACTATAAAGAACCGTTACCCTCTCCCCAGGATTGATGACTTGTTTGACCAATTACAAGGTGCGTGCTGTTTCTCTACAAGATATATCTTCGCCTCAGGATATCATCAGTACGGAGAGTCCGAGAGGAAGATATACCAAAGACCGCGTTAGAAACCCGATATTGGCACTTTAGTTCACAGTCATGCCCTTTGGACCTGACAAACCGCCAGCAAATATTTATGGAACATAATGAACCGCTCTTGTCAAGCCGTATTTGGACAAATTCGTAATTGTGTTCATTGACGACATCTTAATCTACTCAAAAGTCAGAATGAAAAACATGAAGTCCACCTGAAGACCGATATATAGACTCAACTCCAGAAGAGAAGTTGTATGCCAAATTTTCAAAGTGTGAAATTTTGGTACAAAGAAGTAACATTTCCTAGGACAGGTGGTCAACCATGACGTATCCACGGTGGACCAAGCAAGGTTGAGTTCGTCCAAGAACCTGAAGACCCCTGAATCGTCAACCTGAAATTCCGTTCATTTTTAGGATTGGCGGGTTACTACCGAAGATTTATTGAGAATCTCTCCAAGATCGCAAAGCCCCTCACCCTGTTGACTCAAAAGAATAAGACGTATGTGTGGGGCGATAAGCAAGATGAAGCTTTCTAAATTCTGAAGGAGAAACTATGCAATGCTCCTGTGTTAGCACTCCCCGATGGACCAGATGACTTTGTGGTCTATTGTGATGCATCAAAACAAGGTTTTGGGAGCGTGCTGATGCAGCGGGGCAAAGTGATAGCGTATACGTCAAGACAGTTGAAGAAGCATGAGAAAAATTATACCACCCCCTGAACCGGAATTTGGGTGACGGTGGTGTTTCGCGTCTAAAATCTGGAGACATTATCTTTATGGGACGAAAAGTGTTATCTACACTGACCATAAGAGTCTCCAGTACATATTTGACCAGAAGGATTTAAATATGCGCCAAAGGCGGTGGATCGAGCTACTCAGTGACTACGAGTTAGAGATCAAATACCACCCAGGCAAGGCGAAACGTGGTGGCAATGCCTTGAGCAGAAAAAATAAAGACACAAGCCTATACGAGTAAAAACCTGCTAAGATTATTACTATTCATGTCTGGACATAAGACTATAAGATTTTAGAAGCGCAAAGGCGAAGCTTCCAAGGATCTCAAAGCCCCAACTAGAATGGCTAAGAAGTATTAGAAAGACACTATGAGCAACGAGATAATGGTGAAATTTACTTTCTTTGATCGTCTCTGGATTCCCATCAGTTGGTGTGTAAGGAAATTTGATCAAGATGAAGCTCATACTTTCTAGATATTTCAAGTACATCGGTGTGCGGATAAAGATGTACTAATGATCTGAGAGACTGTATTGGTGTCCTGGTAATGAAGAGAGACATTGCTGAGTATGTTATCATATGTCTTAACGTGCGCTAAGATTAAAGCCGAACATCAGAAACCCTCAGGATTTCTTCAACAACCAGAAATTCCTGAGTGGAAATGGGAAAAGATAACGATGGACTTTATCACGAAGTTGCCTAAAAGTAGCAGTGGGCATGATACGATTTGGGTCGTTGTTGATAGATTGACCAAGTCGGCTCACTTCTTACCTATTCGCGAAGACTACAAGACGGAGAAATTAGCAAAGATTTATACCAATGAGATTGTAGCGAGACATGGTGTGCCGGTATCAATCATTTCAGACCGTGATGGTCGATTCACGTCACACTTATGGCAAGCTTTTCAGGAAGCGTTGGGTACGAGACTAGACATGAGTACGGCTTACCACCCTCAGACCGACGGTCAGAGTGAGCGTACTATCCAAACGCTGGAGGATATGCTTCGAGCTTGTGTTATGGATTTTGGTGGCAGTTGGGATACTCATCTTCCATTGATTGAGTTTTCTTATAATAACAGCTACCACACAAGCATTAAGTGTGCACCATTCGAGGCTCTGTACGGGCGAAAATGTAGATCCCCCGTTATATGGACTGAAGTTGGAGAAAGTCAGCCTTTATGGACCAAGATTGTGCAAGAACGACTAGAAAAGGATTTTTGCAAATCAAAGGAAAATTAAAGAAACGTAGGAGTCGCCAGAAAAGCTATGCTGATAAGAGGCGTAAACCTCTTGAATTCGAAGTTGGAGACCGAGTGTTACTAAAGGTATCTCCATGGAAGGGAGTGGTACGATTTGGTAAAAAAGGAAAACTAGCACCACGATATGTCGGACCGTTTGAAATCATCGAGCGTGTTGGACCGGTGGCTTATCGGGCGAAGTACCCCATGAGCTAAAGTTGTGTTCACAGACACGTTTCATGTTCAAACAGTCCAAGAAATGTTTGACGGAGCAGATATTAAGTGCCCTTTGATGAGAACGAGGGTTTGATGAAAATCTTCGTTTTGTTGAAGAACCTCTTGAGATCGTGGAACGAGATGTAAAGAAGCTAAAGAGAAGAAGAATTCCATTAGTCAAAGTTCGTTGGAACTCTCGGCAAGGAGCTGAGTATACCTGGGAACGAGAAGACCAATTCCGGATGAAATATCCACATCTTTTCTCCGAACCCGTACCTTCGTCAAATGTCCCAACTTGAGCCTTGAGGACAAGGCTCATTTAACGGGGAAGGACTGTAACATTCCGTATTTTCAGGTCATTTACAATGCTATTTAAATTCACTATATTTTTTTTTCCATACGCGTTCGCTTTTAATTTTAATCGATACGTTAAATCGCGTACGCCAAAAATTAGCGTTCAATGTAAACGGGTATCAAACAATTAAATGTTTACATTAAGCAAGGGTTATATAATTATTTTAAGGATAATTATTAACTTTGTTCATTTTATTTTTATCGGATACGTTAAGTGTATACGTTTCGCGATAAATTGCGTTTAGGCACTCCCGGAACCACAAAAACTTTTCTACGCTTCAACAAATACCCACTTTTATACCCAATACATAAAATTTACTCAAATATATCATATATATCTCACTTATGCCGAAATTCTTGCATTATATACAAGGATATACATGAAAAATTAAAGAACACTTACAACTTGGTCAAATGAACACCTTACTTCTTTAATGACACACCATACCTATCTTACTTTGACTAAAGACCATCCCTAAAGACCATACTATGTTCCTTGACTAACTATTGCACCTTTTTAGTCATCTATATCTTATATACATGCAAGTATCTAGTAAGAGAACTCATACATATAAACACTTAACTAGAAAATCAAACAAAACCTTCCTTTTCCACCTCTATATGCTACGGCATCCAAACATCAAGAACACCCAAACCAAATACATACAAAATTTTCTACAACCTCTTACACTTCTATAATCACATAGCCTAAGATGTACCTAAGACATTTGCAAGCATTGTTAACCATTTTCCAAGTTATAATCAAGAAAAAGGCAAGCTAGGGTATTAGTTAAGAACGAAGGGTTTATTAAGTGCAAGTTTTGGTTTTGTGGCTAACAAGGGTTTAGCACTTGTACATCATCATCATCATTCTTCTTAAGGTCCATTTAAACTCCTTTTGTTGCAATAACTTTTCATTATTTTATGCATATGATATTTCTATTTAGCTTAAATAACCATTTAGTGTGTTTATTCAAATGAAAATGAGTATATACTTGAAATGACATTTTTACCACTTATATACATGATGTTATTACTTACATTAAGTTTAAAAAGGATGAGAAAATGTTTGTATACATAGATTGTTTTGGTGTATACATGATTATGGGTAAATAGGTTTTAAAAATATACTATCATAATATGTTTCAAGAGAAAGTAATACAAAAGACATGTTTAATATTGAATATTGAACTTTTAATCATGTTCTAAGAACACAAATAAGGTCATATGGAAAGAAATAAACACTTGTACACATTTGGTTATGATGAAAATGATAATTTGCAAAACTATAAATTCAGATTCTTAAGTAAAGTTAATGATTTTAAGTGTATCTTGAATTATTAACCTTGGTAACTTTGAACTTATAAGGAATTATGGACAAAGGACACATCATAATTATATTTTATAAAATGATATGATATATAGACATCTGGGTAAAATACAAAAGTAACAAAGTAAAAAGAAAAGATCAAATATGGAACTCAACGTAACTCAAGCAAACATATCTGTCCAAAATACGAAATTTGGCACATAATCATTTTATATTTTTAAAAGATATACATTCACCGACGAATCCGAAAAGGTAAAAACTTGTTTAAACTGATTAATAAACGAAAAAGTTACGTTAAAACGAGTTATACTTAATAAACGAATTCGTAAAAAATTTTTATAAAAACATTTATATAAAATTATAAACAGCAAGTGTAGATATTTTTTAATAAATAATACACATTTTAGGATTCCAAAATGATAAAAATCGTAATTTTTTTTCAATTAATAACGAACTAGTTATGAATTTCGCGAGTTTACAACAATTTATACTTTATAAAGTTACTATTCATGACAGAAAGTTATATTTTTGTAAACCTCATAAAAATATAGAACTTTCAAATACAAACTTCCTCGTAAAGAATCATTAAAAACGGAGCTATCACGAATAAAATAACGACGTTTTACGGGTTTTAACGACAATTAACATCGATAAAAATAGACATAGAGTCTGATGTGAACAGACTTTTTACTGTTCACCATAGGTCCTAAATTCAGAAAAATGTCAATTTATGATAACTCCTTCTTGATAACGAAAAGAGGGCATAAGAAACTCGAGAATCGCGGGTTTAAAAACAGCAAAGTTTACGCGCATTTTAACTAAAAACGATATTATAAACGTTTTTAACTTTGTAAAACACAATTTTACCAAAACCATTAGTTGTGATTAACTATATAGAGAATATTATGGTGGTTATCAAAGTACTAATATTCCTAGGAGTTTCATAATGAGGCCTCTTCGATGGCGTTTCGACGAGTTTGTTTGAGTTTACGATTTAAAGTTTCCTAACTCCTCAACGTTCATGTCAATTGAGCCTCTTTAATTATGGATAGTCCCGAACGATATACGAAATAACAACTATAAGATTAAATTTCCAAGTACTTGTATTTATAAAACGACCTATATTGGATTAGGTTTCATTCCGTCATTTCCGTGACGCATTTTCTATCGATGAATACTGTTGATTCCATTCACATCAAGATGATTCATAGCCCCCTTTTCTACAATTGTTTATACAAAATCTACGGGGTGAATTACATTGCTGTTATTACTTTGTACACAATTGTTTTTCAAAGTGTATGCTATCCAGATTACTGCCTGAGTAATTAAATGCCTAACGTTACCTTATGCCTGTGAAGCCCTTTTATCAGGAACCGTTAATTGCTATATAGTGAGCGCTGGTGTATGGAACGATTTATCGGGACTAACAACCCCCACCACCTTACTTGGGTCACTAGTTTGATCGGGTCATTAACATTGGGAGATGTTATGATGTAGGCAAGCATCCTATATTCTTATTTGGGCACAAATCAAGTTAGCTTCGGTGTCCATGATCTTAGTGCAAATAAATCAAAACGTTTTGGACTTCTGAATTGTTTTTCAGAGTCTACTATTACTCGATCTTGTGTCCACACCCTTATTTACCTGATAAACTATGATTTCACTCAAACCTTTGTGTTGACTTTTAGCATGTAATTTCAGGTCCTAGATATGAAGATTGGACGGGATCCGTTGCGGATATCATGAAGACGGATACAGGTGTTTTATCTAAAGTTTATTGCAACTTTTCTTATCTTTAAAAACTTAAGTCCGTCTTTTTGGTATTCATGAAGCTTTGTTTAAATAAGACGATTTATGACTTTTATAAACTTATGACCTAATTGTATATAACTCACACAAAGACTCCTTAGCTTCCAAGGTCTTAATCGAGTATAAATAGGGCTTATAACCCTTCATTCTAACTCATCCCCCACTTCTTCTTTCTATAACCCACCATAGCAGCAAATCTCTGCTCTATAAGTTCCTAAGAAGACGCAAGAACAATAATCAAGAGAAATATTGAAGCCTTGAAGCCCCAGAGTTGTTATTCTAGGCGTACGAAGCTAAAAGTCCCGATTTCGACCCATTTTCGAATCATTAAGCTCAAACCCAGGTTCCACAAGCTCTCATTCTGTTTTAAATCTTTAATAATGTTCATATAATCATATTACAACCATTGCTAAAAGCTTTTAACTTAAAAACTCATACGTTTCCATTTTTGATCTAAACCGTGACCCTAAAACCCTAAAATCATGTTTTTATTAAATCTATAAGCTATAAATCACAAGCTAATATTAATAAGCTATAACCTGAAAATATCTTTTGGAATAGCTTGCATGCAAATTTGGACTAGTTTTGCAAGTCGAATCCATGCAAAGGGCATATTTTGCCATTTTTCATTCTTAAGGGTCTAAAAGGTAACATTTTAAAAAAGTGTAGAAATGTGTTCAAAACCTTATAAGACACAACTTTAATTAACGCTTGACGTGCTTATCATTTCCAGTTATTGAGCAAAACGCTTAAAAGCGATTATGTTATAACTATTATATAATTCATCATCGATGTGCTTTTTTTAAAAATCATGTCCCGAATCTATATCGTATCACAATACTAGGGAGCTTCATATTAAGGGGTTCCATCTTGGTATTACGTTCTGACTGAGTTGTTGGGTTTACGATTTAAAGTGCCCTAGCTCCTCAAACGTTTACTGAATGACTTCTGAAATATGATGGCCCGAACGGTGATACAATAATTCCAAAATCTCCAATCAAACTCATAACAATATTAAACTCTTAGAACCAAAGTTCTAGAGTACAATCTTCTAAGACTTGACATATTTACTCAGGTTATGTGACGAAGCTGCTTTCTTTCAATCGATATTCTGAACTTTCCCGCCCATCGTACAACCATAAAAACGCATTTCATTTGATATACTTTTGCCATCAATCAGATTCCCTAATATGTTAAGGTGAAGTTCATAACCTCGCCTTTACTTATTTACATGTTTTATAAACCCACGAGGGGGATACATGCTTCTTTACAAACTCTTTTACATACTCGTTTATCTTATAACAATGTGATTACTTTTCAAAGATCAAAGACTTAGTGAAGTTCATAACCTCGCCTTTACTTATTTACATGTTTTATAAACCCGCGAGGGGGATACATGCTTGTTTACAAACTCTTTTACATACTCGTTTATCTTATAACAATGTGATTACTTTTCAAAGACTTAGTGAAGTTCATAACCTCGCCTTTACTTATTTACATGTTTTATAAACCCGCGAGGGGGATACATGCTTGTTACAAACTCTTTTACATACTCGTTTATCTTATAACAATGTGATTACTTTTCAAAGACTTAGTGAAGTTCATAACCTCGCCTTTACTTATTTACATGTTTTATAAACCCGCGAGGGGGATACATGCTTGTTACAAACTCTTTTACATACTCGTTTATCTTATAACAATGTGATTACTTTTCAAAGACTTAATGAGTTCATAACCTCACATTTCAATCTTTTAAATACTTTATAAACCTGTAATACCTGCTATAAACCATGAATACAAGTGTTTTCTAAACTATATGCTATCCTGATATATTATTGCCTAAATACATGGAAGTATCTCTTTGGGTAGTATCTCCCAATATCTCTTTGGGTAGGACTTTTAAAAGCATTGTCGAGTTGTTCAGAATAACGAAGATGATTTTTCAACTATAGTTTCCACAGTATATCCTCATTCATCCGTTTTCTATGAGTTTCTTCAACTCATTAGTGCAATTCCTTTTGTCTTGTTATTGACCTTCTTTCAAGTCTTGAATTTCAAAATAATGTTCTCGTCTTTCTGAATACGTGTTTGACTGATTTTCTTTGAAAAAGATTTGTCATTTTTATCTTTTCTTTGCACTGTTGTAAATCAAGTTCAAGATTAATCGCATGTTTCTAAAGTGCTTCAAAACTCTTTGACATTGTTCTACTTTTGAAAGCTCTTTTTCAAGATGTTCACATTTTTCCACAGTTTCCAAATAATCACAATTACAATTTAGTAACTCCATCAGATAGTGTACACACCAAGTTATTGCATTCATGTGCATCAGATAACACCCCCAAACCATCAAATAACCCTCAACTACAAACCACCCCCCCCCCCCTCACCCCCATCAACACAACACCACCCCAATACTAAATAACAACCATAAACCACCACTCCACCCCCAACAAACACCCCACACCACACCCACAAATCAACCAACACCCCACATCCAATAAAATTAAACACCCCCCACAAAATAAATATATAAAAAAACCCCCCCCACCACCCCCCCCCCCCACCCCACACCCCCCACATCCCCCCCACCCCACTCCCCACCCAACCACACCCCATCACTCCACCCATCACCCCCACCCCCCCCCACACCAAAGCCACACCCACCACCCAACCACCCACCCACTACCCCAACCCCCCAATCTCCCCACACATCACCCCCACACAACCCACCCCCCAAAAAAAACCCCCCCCTCAACTACCCCAACCATCCACATTCCTAAACCCCATACAACACCCAACCCCCCCACTAAAACAACTAACAAATATCACCAAAACCAAACCACCCCCCCACAAAACACACCCCCCACACCCCATCAACAAAAACACAACCCCACCACAACCCCACCCCCCCACACACCCACCCATATCAAACACCCCACCCCCACCCAATCCAAACCCCAAAAAAAACAACCCCCAACCCCCCACAACTCCTCTAATTAAACACCAAATCCAACACAACATAACCACTACCCCCCCCCCCATCACCCCCCCAAACCACCCCCTTACCACCCACATATCCCCAACCACCATTCCTCCAACCCAAACCCCACCCCCCCATACACCTACTCCTCCCCCCCCTCCAAACATCCCCCCCCACAAAACCAAAAAACCCCACCCCCACCAACCCCACCCCAAATAATACCCAATACACACCCCCACAAACACATAACCACACCTCTCCATATCCCCACCCCCCAACACCCACCACCCCATCCACAACACCCCCCCCAATCACCAATCCCATCCCACCCAAAACACCCACCCACCCACCCACCACACCATCAACACCATAGTAATATTCCTTTTTGGGATAAAAAAAAAAAAAAAGGGGGTCGGTCAATTTCATTCAAAAAACTGTGTTTTTTGAATGTTTCCAGTTGAGATTTGAGAGTTTTGTCTACTTCATGTTCAATAGAATTAAAGTATCTCTATATCTGCAACATTTCCTTCGTTAAAACAAAGTGAAAATTTTTCTGAGTTCCGATTAATTCTTCTAATTTGGGGAAAAATTTACTTCAGATTGTGTTTTGAAATGAATGGATTTCTATGTTACCAAATAATGTTCTTTTAGCGATGTTGTTAGGCAAACGTTCCACTCCATCAAAAATCATGACAACACTACTTTTTAATTTTGAAAAGTTCTTTAGAGCTTTTACACTTTTGATCCCAAGGATTGGATTCATCAACAACTCACTTGCTGTGTTGTGAGTGCCTCCACATAGACGCTTGTCTCATGTGAGTTAAGCAAGTGTCATACTGACACGTCCTCTCCTCGGAAACAGGTGTACCGCTACACAACGATAGTAGACCCAACACACCCCCAAAAACCACACTATACCAAACCCACAACGCACCAACACCCCCCACCCCCCCAACAATCCTACAAACACATCACTCCGCTCTAACCTACATTACCCCCCACCCTCACACCCACCCCCCACAAAACGCAAGCACCAAACATAACGCCCCAAGAACACGCACCCACACACCACAAACCCACATCAAGACAACGAGACACACCCACACAACAACCCGCAAACAACACCACCAAACAAAAACCCCCCCCCCCCCTCCCAGCCCCCTATATCTAAAACCTAACCCAATAGACACAACCCTCTCAATCCGACGATGCATGTCCATACGACTACTTTCAGTCTAGTGATGTTGTTGGATCAAGTAAGATGAGTCATTGTAGATAGCGCCTCTATAACTTCACAATCGTACACACGATCCTGCTCGGATCCAATCGAACAAATCATTAAAGATTATTTCAACGGTCTAATCTCAAAAGGTTGATTAAATCGCTTAATTTGACGTCGACTTTTCGTTTGTCAAGACGGCGGAATTGTTTCGTCAGATTCAGGGGCTAACATTAAACAAGCATTATCATATAGCCATACACCAACCGTCCCCCAATTATGACCACCCTCTACACCATCTCAGCACGGCTCTTCTCGTTCTTAGCGCGACGCCCACTACTCTCCATTGTCGGAATAGTCAAGATGTGCACACGAGAAAGACCTCCGGATTCTACTGAAGATCCTACCGCTCAGTCTGTGATAACAGCAGAACAAACACCCGAGCGAACGAGGAATGTAAACACACCCCATGTTGAGTGAGTACACTATTAACCTGTACGTACTATCTTGAGTACGCACACACCAAATAAATAACGTTCTAAAACCTTGACTTTGTTTTCTAAAGCAATGACTTTATCAAGTACTTTGTCTTCACGAGTTTTGTAAAACTTAGTCTGAGCCTCTTTTTCTTGTGACATTATGGAGATGGTTTCTTTATGTGCAGAAAGCTTCTTTTTCATATCCGAAATTGTTTGATTTAAATCATTTATTCTTTGAGTATATTCATTAGATGACTTTTTAGATTCGATTTTGTATGACATTAAATCCCCTTTAGCTTTTGCACAATCAATTGCCACCTTTGACGCATAATTCACATCATGGTACTTATCAAGTTCCGCTTGGAACTTCTTAAGGTCTTTGAACATCAACTGACTTGTCTTAGACAGTTCATTGTTTGCTTCTTTGAAATGATTATTTGATGATTCTAAACTTCTATTTTTAGTTTTGAAATCCTCAATTTCACCTTTCAATTTATCAACTAAAGCCTTGTTTGATGATTCCAAAAATTTATTATGGTTTTTGTTGTCATCAATTTCACATTTTAGTTTCTTAATTAAAGAAGCAACAAATCACGTTCTTGATCAAGTTCATCAGTATCATCCTGGTCATCCTGATTTCTATCATAACATATATCCAATGAATCAATAGTGATATTGGTGGCACCTTGTTCCTCCAGATATATGTCATTACTAGATTCAGGTTGCTTAGGATGTTCATTTTCAATGGCAAAACAAAATACTCTTATAAGCTACCCCATGTACATTGTACTTGTCGTCTATCCCTACGCGTCCCCTCTCAGTATGCTACCAGCTGCACCATAACCCCACAAACCCCCCCACCTAACACCTCTCCCCCCCCCCACCTCCGCTCGCACAAGTCTCGTGGCTTCAATGACACCGGATCAATCGCCACCTCAGGATCTGGAGGTCATACCCTTCTTAAACTGTGCCATGATAATGATAATTGTTTGCTTCCAATTCTTGATCGTCAGACTATATTCATAGTGTCATCCTTCAAATCAGCTTGCTCTGCATTCAACTAGAACCCTAGCATCCTCTTGCTTTTACACAATAACATCTTTTCCTTGTGTTAAACTGCCATCCTTTAATCTTTTTGGGTTTCTGACATTCCTTGCCAAAATATAACACTACCTATGCCCTATTCCTTGCAATTATAGCACCTGAATACCAAACTTTTGCACAATCCCTGGTCCCCAAATTTCCCATAGCCCTAGCCCCAAACAAAACATTAATACCCTCAGATTATACCCTACGCAGTTCCTATGTTGTTCTAGGAGAATTATCTGTATTAGCTCTATGGTGTATTGATGATGTGCGAAGGTTGTTGTTGGTAATGGTTTGTAGATTTTTTTCTTGAACGAGAGTGAAATTAAAGCCATGAGTTTGTCAATTTCCTTTTCCTTTGACATTTCATCATCTTCAGTAACCGTGACTGGTTCTTGATCATAAGTAGGAGCAGAAGAGTTGACAATTGTTTTTCCTCTGTTTTTGGTGGGTTGTTGTGATATGTTGGAGGAATATTGATTGTTTTGAGTAGGATGGTTTTGAGGATGGTAAACTGGTTGTTATTGAGCAACAAGTGCAAGTAGATTAGCAGTACGTGCTAGTCTTTCAGCTCTTATCTCGTTGACTTCATTCTGGTGTTGCTTCAGGATGTCATAAAGTTTGTGATAGGAGACAGTTTTTAGCTCTTGACTCTGCTTAACAAGTGTCACAAACCTTTGCCATTCTGGTTGTAGTTGAAGTAAGAACTGGACATTCACTTGATGATTTGTAACATCACACTAATTTCTGACTAGCTCATTCATCATCTTGTAGAACCTTGAGTAATACGATTCGAGTGATTCACCATCCCGTGATGTGAGTTTTCTAAACTCCCAATACAAATTGGTTTCAAGATCTTGAACATTGATTGATTCACCTTGTTTTAACCTTTCAATAGCTTTCCATATTTCACATGCATTAGGACAAGCATCAACTATGGAATAGATATCGTTATCTATCCCTGTGAGAATGATCTGAACGGCTTCAGGTTCAGCATTTAGTTGATCGCGTATGTCTTGTAAAACATTCTTATAGTTCTCCATATACCCTTCTGTAGTTGTTTCAAAACTACCTTCAGCAACTGGAACTGTCTTCTCAGTCCATTTATACTTGTATGGTGGATTTTGGAGACAATAGTAGATAAGTTCATTGTTTGGTTTGGTGTCGATGTATCTCTTGATTATGGATTTCCACTGAACGTAATTACCCGGTGCTAACATTGGTGGACGATCTTTGCCACCTGCTTCCATAATAGCATTATGAAGTGCATTGGATGTTTGAGTTTGTAAATTGGTATTAGAATTTGATATTTTGATGTTGTGAATGGATATCGGATCTTAAGTGTTATAAAGTGTTGATTGTATTATGATAATTGTTGGATTGAAACCATGATTAGTGATTGTATGTAAAAAGTGATGATTGTTTGTTAGATTAGGTGATATGTTGTTTAATTATGATTTGGTTTGGTTGAAATGAGTTAGCGTAATGAAGAGTCTTAGACAAAACACAGTGAAGAATCTTAGACAAAACGCAGTGAAGAAGCTTAGACAAAACGCAGTGAAGAAGCTTAGACAAAACGCAGTGAATAAGCTTAGACAAAACGCAGTGAAGAAGCTTAGACAAAACGCAGTGAATAAGAAAATTTTGCCAGAGTTTCTTTCTATCAAAACGCAATTATGGTCTTCAAAAATAGGCAAAACGCAGAGACAAATCGTAGTCTAAAGAGACAAATCTCAATAGACAAAACGCAAAGAAGACAAAACGCAATGCTTCAGGACAAAACACAATGAGACAAAACGCAACCTTTAGACAAAACACAACATTTCTTGAAATTTTGGCAGCATAGCGTTTGGCTTTGACTTTGATAAAGGGTCTTTAGTAGGCAAAACGCAACACCAAAATGCAAGATCAAATCGCAGTGACTTCTTTGAGGAAAAACGCAACAAATCTTTGGGCAAACCGCAATCTTCTTGAGCAAAACGCAACCAGTAAAGACAAAACGCAGGTGTACTTTTTGTTTGTTTCTTGGCTAGGAAACAAAATTTGGACCACAAGTCACTTTCACACCGTACTATTCTTGTCTTTAAACACAAAACATAGTTGTTAACCTAACCAAAACGCAACGAAGCATTATACATTTAAACAAACCGCAACAAAGAAAAAATCTTCAATCTTTTGACTAAGCCACGAAATAAGCTGTAGAACCTCAATAAACGATACAAGGGCTTGTTCTAAGCACGAAAGTACCAACCTTTACCAACGTTAACCATAAACAAAGATAAAACCGTGATGTTTCTTGCTTTTCTATTCAAACCAAACAAGAAAAAACAAAAACAAAACAACAAATCTACAAATTTAATCCAAAAAATCACTAGGTAACCATACAAATCAAAAAACTCAAAAAAAATGAAATCGTGAGCTTATTTACTAAATGAGCCATGAAATTAAGATTTAATCCACAAATCAAACACTAAACACCCCTTGGCGAGTGATAACACATGTTATCCCACATGTTTAGTCCATCCACAATATAATAAGTAATACCAAATAAGCAAAAAATAGAGAAAATAAGCTAGAATGTAGAGAGAGAAAGTAGAGAGAGAAACAAAGATGGAAGATTAGATTTAGAGAGAAATGGTGAGTTACAAAATGAAACAAATGTAACCAACACCCTCTCCATGTGTGGAGAGGGTTCCTTTTATACCCTAGCCTACTAGTTGGCACATGGGTTATCTACTAATGGGTCGGGCTTGGCTTATCTTAGGCTTTAAACCTAAACATGGACAATATTAGGTTATAAACCAAGCCCGTTAATACCCGACTAGCCTATTACATTACAAGACTAATTTTGACTAATAAGACCGATAACATTCTTGTTTGACTTATATAAAATTAAGGCTAACATATAGGACTGGTACGTGTTTAAATACACATACCTTTGACCATTAAAAACGAGCTAAAATGACCAAAAACGTACCAAAAATACATTGTATTTGTATATTTTGCATTTGTATTGTGCAGGTAACAGATATCTAAGAAAAGGACAAAATAAAGCTAAATCGGACAAAACCGAGAGTGGAATTGGAAAGAGCACGAAAAACCGAAGCCAAAAGTACAAAAGGATTGAAAACGAAGCTAAAACGGACATTTCCGGGTCGACTCGACAACGTTTGTGCATTTAATAAAGTCAAGACGAAGTCAAAGTCAACCCCGGGATACGGCATTGGAAAGAGCATGGAAAAACGAACTCGTACCCATTTTAGTGTGTCGGGTCAGCCCAATATATTTAAATAAAACCCTTTTTGAACCATTAAAGCCCAAATCATTAAAGCCCATTTTTTCTTTCACACGAAATAAACAAACGGCCCAAATTAATCCTAAGGCCAATACCCACTTAACAGTTGTTAAGCCATAAACCCTTAACCATTTAACACTGTTAGTCCTTTAAGGACCGTGAGTGAAACAAAACCATATGAACTCAGGGGCTACTATTGCCAAATCATTTAAAGTTTCACACCACCAAGGACCATGGCTGCAATACACTTACACACTTTCAGGGGCTTAATTTGCCAATTGCCCAAAGTATTTACCCTGCACCCAAAACAGAATATCAAACCTAATTTTCCCGCCCAAATCAAACCCTACTATTCATTATCCCTAACCCACGTGAACCCTACAACAACTAGCCAAAACCCTCAGCCTACTCCAAACCCATCACCATCCTTCCTAAACCCCATACCTACAACTGTCCAAATCCAAGCTGGCAATCCCTAACATCCCCATTGGTTAAAGGGTTGAGACAAAAAAATGGATGGCTGTGATCAATTGGCTTAGGCAGCAAGATTATTGAAGGGCCAAGATATGCATTTGATTTCCTCTCACAACAAAAGCACAAGAAACACAAATGAAGACAACTCCACAGCTTATATAAAGAAAGAAGACAGAGAAGATAGAAGGAACTAGGAACTAGGAACTAGGAACTTGGAGTAGTGTAATTTTTAGGAGTAGTATAACTTAATTTTTCAGCTTATTTGTGTTGTCTTTTTTTTCTATTTGAAAACCTTGTAATCTTTTTTTTTATCTTAATGAAATTCAAGCATTTATAAATCTTCCATTTTCTTTAAGTTAAAACTGCTTAATTGGTTCCAGCTTATTGTGGCTTATTTCTGCTTTATATTTGCTTATTCAGTCTTATTACTGCTTGTTTGATGCATTTCTCAATATGTTTTAGCTTAGAATGATGTTTTCAATATTTAAAAGGGTGTTTGAGATAACCAATTTTAATGTTCAAAATGGGTCAAAACAGGTAGTAGTTCGTTTGAACCAACTTAGCTAAGTTATGTTAAGACTTAAAACCAGTTTATGATAGTTGTTTTTAGTAAAAATTGCTTTTTAGGATTCTTGTGAATCATTTTCCAAAAACTATGAACATTTGCTTTTTAACAGATCTTTGATCTTGGGTATTGAAACCTTGTTGTTGTTGTTTCCATATTCTTTATAAGCCTTAGGATCATGCTTGTTTATCTACATTTGAAGTTCAATCCTTTACCAGTAATCTGTCAATTTTTTTTAGTCGTATAGCAGTTTCATAAACTCATTTTTAAGCTCAATCTTAGATTAGCTAATGATAGTTTAATCTCTGAAAATGATGGCACAAGGAGTTAGTAGGCCAAGGATTTCCTGTTTAGGCTTATTTCAGACTCTTGAGCTTATTTAGTAAATATCTAGGGCTGCATCTTGTTAGTTTCAAGTTAAAATTACCAAAATTTAGATTAGAGTCTGAACTGCTTGTTTTCTTCTAGCTTTTCCAGCTTAATTATGAGTCCAAAATCCCAGCTTTTTGCTTTAATATACTCATTGATGTACCAGCTTGTTAGATTTTCCTTTTCAGCCTATGGGTTATTCAAAAAGCCCATTGTCTTCTAGCTTAAATATTGTCCATTAAAAATGCCAATTTGTAATGCCTAAAGTTTTTTTAGCTTCTGTCAATCTTTAAGCCCATTTCTAGCTTATTTATTAAGTTCTAAAAAAGGTTGCTTTTATAAAAGATGTTCATTTATAGTTTATCTATAAGTGTAGTAAAAAACTTTTACAAAATAAAAAAGGGGAATTGGGGAAGTCAGGGGTGAGCCTAGGCTCGAACCCCTGACCTCTACCCATCTCAACCACTTTTAAACCCAACTCGTATACCATCTGCACTAGACTACCAATTGGTATCACCTTCCATAGTTTATTACTTAAACTCATAGTATCCTTTTTTTTACTTATAACTTCGAGCTTAATTTGCCTTTTTTCCAGCTTATTTGATAAGCTGGGAGGACCAGCTAATTTTTCCTTCACAGTATTTTCAATTTAGGACTTTTATGTATTTTTTCAGATTTTTCCCACATAGTTTAGTACTTTTTATAATTAAAATAGTTTTTAATTAATAAAAAAAAATAATTTAAAAGTCAGAAAAATATATTTCTCTTTTACAAAATTTTCTTTTAATATTTTTAAGGTTTGCAATTAGAAAAATCCTTTGTAGGGTTAAAATTTAATGTAGTTAGTTTTTAGTCGCGTTTTTACGTTTTTCGTTATTCGTTTATTAGCTTCGTTATTGCCTTAATTATGTTCCCATAGTTTCTTAAGCTTTCCTATGCCTTTATTTATGTTCCTGTAGTTTTAGGAATTATTTGTATGCCTTAATCATGTTTCCCGTAGATCGTTAAGTTATCCTTTTCCCTTATTTATGCTTTCCCGTAGTATTAGGTTTAAATTCTCGTGCCTTTTTATGTTTTTCCCGTAGAATTTATAATCAAAAATCCCAATCTTTGCTATTCAAGCATCCAAAAGTCAAAAAAATAACGTACCCGTCAATTTCACGCCTCGTTGGGAGAACGACCCGGGTAACACTTGCCCGGAATCATTTATATCATACCTGTGAGTTTGTTGACCTTTTTCCCAAAAGGTTGACTAGGTTGACTTGCGGGGGTTTTATATTTTGATATTCTATTATATTATTTGATACTTTGACCCCTAAAAAGGTCATTCTCATTTTTGGCGTCGCTGCCGGGGAGGTGTGTTGCGACAATATCATTACGGTTTGACGATTAGTGACTTGAAGACCCTTCCTCGTGAAGTTATTGTTTTTCGTTTATGAATATTTTCTTCTTAAAAAATAAAAATACAAAAAATACAAAAATATTTTTCATTTCTTTTTAAAGAAAAATCAAAAAACTATAAAAACATTGTCCTTAAATAAGAATAAAAATCATCATCAATATAATGCTCTCAACTGGAGCATTATCATAATAAGTTCCCAAACAAAAGATTTAAAACTTACCTTTGTGTCACTTGCGAGGTACGGCTCACCTTTAATCGATTAACAAACTATAAGAAGGGTATAAGGAGGGTTGTTCCGAGGAACTACGACCCGAAAGGAGAAGGTTTTTAATAGCTTCGCGCTTTCCTGCTCCTCCGCTCCTTTGTGTGTTTTTCTTTTAGAGAGCTACCGTGAAACAAGTTGATTATCGGTGTAAGTTATTCAATCTCATTTTGTCCTATAATAAAATATGTTGTTTAAAAAACTCGAAAAACCAAAAATAATCTCCTTTAACCTCTTTGCCATTTAATTCTTCTTCTTATCCTTCTTTATTGTTTAATTCTCATGGAGTCTTATTTCCGATATGAGTGTGTGGGGTGTAGTCAACCGACGGATAACCCTTTTTGTTATTCATGCACGTGCCAACGGTGCGGTTGTCTTTTTATTGATGGAATTTGTCCAAATTGTACTTATGGAGATGGAAATCCAATCGATTTCTCAACTCCGTACTCTTTTAACGATTATCAAAAATTTTCCGACCACCCCACACACTATGAACCAATATTGTGTGATTTTTGCGGGAACGATGCTCGTTATGGTCACTATTGTACACCGCAAGTTCCAAACCCGGAACCATGCTACAATCAAAACTATAATGAGTTCCCACAAACATTACCAAGTTTTCAACAACAAAGTCTTTGTGTGAATATTGCGGGGGTCCTCGTGCGACTTTTAAATGTCAACCAATGGATCAAAATTTTCACGATTCCAATTCTTCTGGTTTTCACCAAATTCAACCCCCGTAATTTCCCGTCATTCATCAACCTCCTCAAGAAACAAGTGAGAAAATTTTGCAAGCTAAAGAAGACTTAATGATTTCTATTGAAACCTTTTTAAAGAAATTTAATCGTATTTCTTTTAGGGAAACACCGAAGGTTTTAATGCAAGCTTGGGAATTTTTTTTTGAAATTAAGCATGCTCAATCCGAGGAGGTACAAGAATTGCTTAGCAAACTTGTTCAAGATTTGCAAAGTATAAATGAGGAGTTGGCAGAATATATTAATACTCCAAGTTGGAATTTGCCTACCTCATCTTATGATGATGACGACGATGAGTATTCTTTTGCAACACAAGAATATCTCATGACATGTTCTACCGCAATCACACCCGATTCACCAAAAACGGACTCTCTCATCATGGTGGACAAGCATCTTGACACAATTCCGGAAACGGAATCGGACGAATTCATAAAGTCTAGTGTTGAGAACCTTGTCCAAAACCCAAGTGAGTCCGAGGATGAATGTGAGTGTGATGTGCCCGATTGTGATGATTCTCAAACGACAAATTTTTCGACGTTTTCCAATCCTCTCTTCGACGATTCTACCTCTAGTGATGACGAGTCAAGTCATAAGGAGGTTATTCACGAAATGAATTTTAAAACTTATTCGAACCCTCTTTTTGATCTTGACGAGGAAATCAATTCTAGTAAGTTTAATCCGACTCATAATGAAGACCTCGATTCTACGCCGAAAGATGTTCGTTTTGATGCCGAGTCTTATCTTCTTGAATCATTAGTCAATCGTGATACTTTGATGGCTTCCCCTCCCAAGATTGATTTTCTTCTCGATGAGTTCGCCGGTGAACTCACTCGTCTCCAATCAATTCCACCGGGAATTGATAATATCAACCTTGATCCGGAGGGTGATATTTTGTTTTTGGAGAGTTTGCTTTACGATAACTCTTCTCCCCGACCACCGAAAGCTTTTCAAGCCAATTCTAATACGATCATCGAGTCTCTTCCCATCTTCGTTGATGCTCTTAGGGAAGAGATCGATATATTTCACGGTCCGGATGACTCAATACCACCGGGTATTGAGAGTGATGATTTCGACTCGGAAGGTGACGATAATTCTACTTCCCTTCCCGAGTTTGAATCATTTCATGTTGATTATCCCAATTCAGGAAATTCAACCATTAATGTGGTGGAAGACATCCTCGTTGATGTGCCTAACATTTTTCCCACCCATCACACCCTTTATATGGATTTCGACTTCATTCCTTCTCATAATGATCTCGGATCCGATCTTGATGTTTCTTCTCCTTTCGGAGATAGAAACAAGATTTACGATCCGGGGATACGCATTGAAGTCAAATCCATGAGATTTCTTGCTACTCATTCCCCCGTGATTGATACTTTACTTCTATTTTCATCCAAAAATGAAGACAAAGCTTTCAATCACGGTGTTCTTGCTTTAAAGGAGAAATCTCCTCCTTCTTCATCACATCGGGGCTTTAAAGCTTTCCAGCTCATTTCTGAAAGCCCGATGATGATTCATGGAGAGAACACTCCTAATTTGGGTGTTCTTCATCTCCATTTCTATCCCCCTTGATCATCCCAAGTTGGGGGGATCTGGTCAAGCTAAGTGACCTAAAATAAGCGCTTCGTGGGTGGCAGCCCATGCTTATCCTAATTATTAATTAGTAGTAGTAATGAATAAGTGTCTTTTGTTATGAGAAGATCACCTCTTCCATTATCCGTGTTTCGTGTTTTTGTTGTATATGTCCAGGATTTCCCGGATTTTTAAAGCCTCTCGTGTTCGCGGTTTTGTCCTTCGTTCACTAGAGCTTCACATCCTCAGCTTCATTTGGGAATCCAATATCCAAATCTTATCGACTAACATTTATCTTTAAGCACACTTAATAAACGGCTTAGGATTTACGTAGAGACCCTTCTTAAAACATTGAGGACAATGTTTAGTTCTAGTATGGGGGGATCTATCGATTTGATTGTGCCTGCTGCTGTTGTTTTCACGCAATCCCGTTTTTACCACCAAAATACCAAAAAATGAAAAAATTTAAAAATTTTCAAAAATAAAATAAGTGTTTTGTCACAATTTTGACTTTCCTGATGGGTAGGATAAGAATAACTTTTGACTCGATCGAGCGTGTTGAGCTCTAGCTTGTTCCTTAACTTGTAGACTAAGCATTCGCGGATCTTTACGAAAAACGAAAAATGATAGAGTTAAGTATGAGTTGGATGCTAAACAAGGATTATTTGGAAATCTTACAAGCTCATGTGTGTAATTTGTGGCTTTTTCTCCCATAAGCTCCTAACCGGATTAATAATACGTGCTCTCTTCGAAAATTAAACTTAAATCAACAATTTTTGAATTTGAAATGTAGTCGATAGTAATAATTTTAGTCTTAGTTCAAATTTATACTTAAATTTTCCAAAAAGAAATTTTCTCTATATATCGTGGTAATAAAAAGTGTAAAATAACCAAAAAAATGAAAAAAAATGAATGTATGAATGATGAATAATAATTATAAACTGTGGGCTAATAAAAGTTTGTTGCATCTTGCCGGCTCACAACTGATGTTGCAGCCTTCAAAATAAATCCTATAGTAAGAATAATAATCCGAGACCGATAAAAGTTTGCTGCATCTTGCCGGCTCACAACCGATGTTGCAGCCTTCTAAAAGGTCGAGGATTTCCTTAAGAATGAATAATTGTATTAAGTGTAGTAAACATGAATAAATATAGGGAAAATCTCTTTTTCTTAAATTTAAATATGCTTTTGAACTAAGACTATTTCGTTTTAAGTTGTGATTGTATGTATAAACAGAAAACCTAAGAGTTTTTTGAAACCGAAGGTCCGTGAGTCCCAATACTAGTCTCTGTGGGGTGTCAAAAGCCTGGTCACTTAGCCGCAAGGTTGGGATGTGCCGAAACGAAAGTCGCTACATGGGATGATCTCGCTTTCAAACTCATCATTCTCGGGTGGAACGTGAAGCATAGAATTTTGCAAAAAGTTGATCCATGGTTGAAATTCTAAATGGCACATTCACCTAATATATAATAATAATTGTCGGGAGTGAAAAGTTCACAAGTTACAAATATAAGTAGTGTTAGCATCTTAACTTATATTTAACGGTGATTTCGTTTTAAGCTTGGTTTGGAATAAGTGAAAAGTCGAGGACGATAAATTTATCTTTTTGGGCATTTTAAGATTAAAGTGCGTCTTGTTCTATGACCCTAAAGTTATAAAAATAACGAAAGTCAAACATACTAGTTAGTTGCTTAAAAAGAAAAGTACAAAAAATTGAGAAAAAGAAAAAATACAAAAATATGTGTGGTAATAAGTGTATATATTTAAATGGTAAAAACGAGGCTTTTCTAAACTATTGATTCTTTAATTCCCCTCAATGAACACTTAGCTACTTTTTGAGGTTATTAGTTGAGGGGGATTGAGGGTCTTAGTTTTCTTAAGTGTTTACTTATAGCATTGCGTGAAGACACGGTAATAGTTTAGCATGGGGAATTTTGGTACGTGTTTAAATACACATACCTTTGACCATTAAAAACGAGCTAAAATGACCAAAAACGTACCAAAATACATTGTATTTGTATGTTTTGCATTTGTATTCTGCAGGTAACGAATATCTAAGAAAAAGACAAAAACGAAGCCAAACCGGACAAAACCGAGAGCGGAATTGGAAAGAGCGCAAAAAACCAAAGCCAAAGGTACAAAAGGATTGAAAACGGAGCTAAAACGGACATTTCCGGATCGACTCGACAACGTTTGTGCATTTAATAAAGTCAAGACGAAGTCAAAGTCAACCCCGGGATACGGCATTGGAAAGAGCATGGAAAAACAAACCCGTACCCATTTTAGTGGGTCGAGTCAGCCCACTATATTTAAATATAACCCTTTTTGAACCCTTAAAGCCCAAATCATTAAAGCCCATTTTTTCTATCACACGAAATAAACAAACGGCCCAAATTAATCCTAAGTCCAATACCCACTTAATAGTTGTTAAGCCATAAACCCTTAACCATTTAACACTGTTAGTCCTTTAAGGACCGTGAGTGAAACAAAACCATATGAACTCAGGGGCTACTATTGCCAAATCCTTTAAAGTTTCACACCACCAGGGACCATGGCTGCAATATACTTACACACTTTCAGGGGCTTAATTTGCCAATTGCCCAAAGTATTTATCCTGCACCCAAAACAGAATATCAAACCCAATTTACCCGCCCAAATCAAACCTCACTATTCATTATCCCTAACCCACGTGAACCCTGTAAAAACCAGCCAAAACCCTCACCCCACTCCAAACCCATCACCATCCTTCCTAAAGCCCACACCTACAACTGTCCAAATCCAAGCTGGCAATCCCTAACATCCCCATTGGTTAAAGTTTTGAGACAAAAAAATGGATAGCTGTGATCAATTGGCTTGGGCAGCAAGATTATTGAAGGGCCAAGATATGCATTCGATTTCCTCTCACAACAAAAGTACAAGAAACACAAATGAAGACAACTTCACAACTTATATAAAGAAAGAAGACAGAGAAGATAAAAGGAACTAGGAACTAGGAACTAGGAGTAGTGTAATTTTTAGGAGTAGTATAACTTAATTTTTCTGCTTATTTGTGTTGTCTTTTTTTTCTATTTGAAAACCTTGTAATATTTTTATTATCTTAATGAAATTCAAGCGTTTATAAATCTTCCATTTTCTTTGAGTTAAAATTGCTTAATTGGTTCTAGCTTATTTACTGCTTATTGTGGCTTATTTCTGCTTTATATTTGCTTATTCAGTCTTATTACTGCTTGTTTGATGCATTTCTCAATATGTTTTAGCTTAGAATGATGTGTTCAATATTTAAAAGGGTGTTTGAGATAACCCATTTTGATGTTCAAAATGGGTCAAAATAGGTAGTAGTTCGTTTGAACCAACTTAGCTAAGTTATGTTAAGACTTAAAACCAGTTTATGATAGTTGTTTTTAGTAAAAATTGCTTTTTAGGATTCTTGTGAATCATTTTCCAAAAACTATGAACATTTGCTTTTTAACAGATCTTTGATCTTGGGTATTGAAACCTTGTTGTTGTTGTTTCCATATTCTTTATAAGCCTTAGGATCATGCTTGTTTGTCTACATTTGAAGTTCAATCCTTTACCAGTAATCTGTCAATTTTTTTTAGTAGTATAGCAGTTTCATAAACTCATTTTTAAGCTCAATCTTAGATTAGCTAATGATAGTTTAATATCTAAAAATGATGGCACAAGGAGTTAGTAGGCCAAGGATTTCCTGTTTAGGCTTATTTCAGACTCTTGAGCTTATTTAGTAGCTTATTTGTTGAAGTGCTTCTTGTTAGTTTCAAGTTAAAATTACCAAAATTTAGATTAGAGTCTAAACTGCTTGTTTTCCTCTAGCTTTTCTAGCTTAATTATGAGTCCAAAATCCCAGCTTTATGATTTAATATGCTCATTGATGTACCAGCTTGTTAGATTTTCCTTTTCAGCCTATGGGTTATTCAAAAAGCCCATTGTCTTCTAGCTTAAATATTGTCCATTAAAACTGTCAAGTAGTAATGCCTTAAGTTTTTTTTAGCTTATGTCAATCTTTAAGCCTATTTCCAGCTTATTTATTAAGTTCTAAAAAAGGTTGCTTTTATAAAAGATGTTCATTTATAGCTTATCTATAAGTGTAGTAAAAAACTTTTGCAAAATAAAAAAGGGGAAATGGGGAAGTCAGGGGTGAGCCTAGGCTCGAACCCCTGACCTCTACCCATCTCAACCACTTTTAAACCCAACTCGTATACCATCTGCACTAGACTACCAATTGGTATCACCTTCCATAGTTTATTACTTAAACACATAGTATCCTTTTTTTTACTTATAACTTCGAGCTTAATTTGCCTTTTTTCCAGCTTATTTGATAAGTTGGGAGGACCAGCTTATTTTTCCTTCATAGTATTTTCAATTTAGGACTTTTATGTATTTTTCAGATTTTTCCCACATAGTTTAGTACTTTTTATAATTAAAACATTGTTTTGTAATTAAATTAAAATTAAAGTAATTTAAAAAGTCAGAAATCAATATATTTCTTTTTACAAAAATTTTCTTTTAATCTTTTTAAGGTTTGCAATGAGATAAAATACCTTTTGTAGGGTTAAAATTTAATGTAGTTAGTTTTTAGTCGCGTTTTTACGTTTTCCGTTATTCGTTTATTAGCTTCGTTATTGCCTTAATTATGTTCCCATAGTTTCTTAAGCTATCCTATGCCTTTATTTATGTTCCCGTAGTTTTAGGAATTATTTTTATGCCTTAATCATGTTTCCCGTAGATCGTTAAGTTAACCTTTGCCCTTATTTATGCTTTCCCGTAGTATTAGGTTTAAATTCTCGTGCCTTTTTATGTTTTTCCCGTAGAATTTAGAATCAAAAATCCCAATCTTTGTTATTCAAGTATCCAAAAGTCAAACCAATAACGTAACCATCAATTTCACGCCTCGTTGGGAGAACGACATGGGTAACACTTGCCCGGAATCATTTATATCATACCCGTGAGTTTGTTGACCTTTTTCCCAAAAGGTTGACTAGGTTGACTTGCGGGGGTTTTTATATTTTGATATTCAATTATATTATTTGATACTTTGACCCCTAAAAAGGTCATTGTCAAGGACAATGACTAACACATGATCTGGAGCGACGATGACACGTGAAGCAGTTAACGAACTAATTGAGTGTCGAGTGGCAGAAGCGTTGGAAGCTCGCAACGCTGCCAGAAACCTTGAACCTCTTGTGAAAGGTGGAGGTGAACAGGAAGACGGAAATAGAGGGAATAGAAATAAAGGAGTGAATAGAAATGGAGGGAATAGAAATGGTGGAGAAAACGGAAATGGAAATGGTAATAGGAACGGAGGAGGAAATGGTCATAACTTTGGAGGTCTTATGCCTGTTGCTAGAGAGTGCACTTATAAAGACTTCCTGTAGTGCCAGCCACTTAACTTTAATGGAATGGAAGGAGTTGTTGGGTTGACTTGTTGGTTCGAGAAGATGGAGACGGTGTTCCATATTAGTAATTGTCCACAAAAGTACCAAGTAAAGTATGCTACATGCACATTGCTGAATAGTGTTTTGACATGGTTGAACTCGCATAAGAGAGTGATTGGGTTTGAGGCTGCGTACGCCATGAAGTGGACGGAACTTATGAAGTTGATGACAGAAGTATAATGTCTAAGGAACGAAATTCAGAAGATGGAGACTGAGTTATGAAACTTGACAGTGAAAGGAAATGACTTGACCACTTATACCATGAGATTTCAAGAATTGATTCTAATGTGTACTAGAATGATCTCAGATGAGGAGGACAAAGTTGAGAGATTCATTAGAGGTTTACCTGATAATATCCAGGGGAATGTGATCGCTGCTGAGCCCACTAGACTTTAAGATGCGATCCGAGTTGCTAACAACCTAATGGATCAGAAACTGAAGGGTTATGCTAGAAATGCTAAAAACAAGAGAAGGTTTGATAACAACTTGAGAGATAACTGTGGGCAGCAACCAGCTTTCAAGTGACAAAATGTTGGAGGCCAGAATGTGGCAAGAGCTTACACGGCCAGGGGCAATGAGAGAAAGGGGTATGTTGGGTCTCTCCCCTACTGCCACAAGTGCAGGTTGCACCATGAAGGACCGTGTACTGTGAGGTGTGGAAACTGTAAGAGGGTTAGTCACATGACTAGGGATTGTACGGCTGCTGTTGCTCTAAACGCTCAGAGAGCCGCAGTTGGAAATTAGTTGGGTATTGTTTGTTATGAGTGTGGAAGGCCGAGACATTTTAAGAAGGATTGTCCTAAGTTGAGAAAACAAAACCGTGGGAACAGGACTAGAAACAAGACTGGGAACAAAACTAGAAGCAATGAAGCTACAGCGAAGGCTTATGCCATCAGAGGAGGAGCAAACCCCGATTCCAATGTCGTCATGGGTACGTTCCTTCTCAATAACTGTTATGCTTCTATGTTATTCGATTCGGGTGCCGATAGGAGTTTTGTATCATCTACCTTTAGTGCCTTGCTTAATGTTGCACCGTCTACTCTAGACACTAGTTATGCCGTAGAACTTGCCGATGGAAGAATTTCAGAAACTAATGTTATCCTTAGAGGCTGTACGTTAGGATTATTAGGTCATCCGTTCGACATTAACCTAATGCCTGTAGAACTTGGTAGTTTTGACGCCATCATCGGTATGGAATGGTTAGCGAAGTATCACGCGGTGATCGTTTGTGACGAGAAGATCATCTGTATCCCTTATGGAGATGAGGTGTTGATAATCCGAGGTGATGATTGTGACAGCTGAAGTAAGTAGAAGCTGAATATCATATCGTGTACGAAGACCCAGAAGTATATTTAGAAAGGATGTCAAGTTTATCTAGTGCAAGTTACATCCAAGAAGGCTGAGGATAGGTCAGAAGAGAAGCGACTTGAGGACATGCCAATTGTAAGGGAATTTCTGGAAGTCTTTCCAGAAGACTTTCCTGGACTACCACCTGCTTGACAAGTTGAATTTCAAATCGACTTAGTCCCTAGTGCTGCATTTGTAGCACGAGCCCCGTATCGAGTAGCACCAGCCGAAATGCAAAAGTTCTCCACTCAGTTGCAAGAACTTTCTAACAAAGGATTTATAAGACCCGGTTCCTCACCCTAGGGAGCTCCGGTTTTGTTTGTCAAAAAGAAAGATGGATCTTTTCGAATGTGTATCGACTACCGTGAACTAAACAAACTTACTGTAAAGAACCGATACCCACTTCTGAGAATCAGCGATTTGTTTGATCAACTTTAAGGGTCAAGAGTCTACTCTAAGATCGACTTGAGATCTGGTTGTCACTAACTCAGAGTTTGTAAGGAAGACATTCTAAAGACGGCGTTTAGGACTCGCTATAGTCACTACGAGTTCCAAGTGATGTCATTTGGCTTGACTAACGTACCTGTGGTATTCATAGATTTGATGAATCGAGTATGCAAACCGTACCTGGAAAGATTCGTGATCATATTCATCGATGATATTTTGATCTACTCCTAGAGCAGGAAAGAACATGAAGGGCACCTTAAGTTAATTTTGAAGTTACTTAAGGAGGAGGAGTTGTACGCCAAATTTTCAAAGTGCGAATTTTGGCTGTCAAAGGTATAATTTCTTGGTCACGTGATTGATAGTGAAGGCATTCAAGTTGATCCAGCTAAGATTGAGTCAATCAGGGATTGGGCGTCACCCAAAACACTAACCAAGATTTGTCAATTTTTAGGTTTTGCTGGTTACTACCGACGATTTATCGAAGGATTCTTGAAGATCGCTAGGCCTATGATGAAATTGACTTAGAAAATAATGAAGTTTGATTGGGGAGAAAAGGCAGAAGTTGCGTTTCAGTTGTTGAAACAGAAATTGTGTAGTGCGCCGATCTTGGCCTTACCCGAGGGAAATGAGAACTTTGTGGTATACTGCAATGCTTTGCATAAGGGGTTGGGCGTGATTTTGATGTAGAAGGAGAAAGTAATAGCTTGAAGATGTGGAGCCACTATATGTATGGTACAAAGTGTGTCCTATTCACTAATCATAAGAGTTTGCAACATATTCTTGATCAGAAAGAGTTGAACATGAGACAACGACGGTGGTTAGAGTTGTTGAGCGATTACGACTGTGAGATCCGATACCACCCAGGAAAGGCGAACGTGGTGGCTGATGCACTGAGTCGAAAAGAAAGAATTAAGCCATTATGAGTTCGGGCTTTAGTTATGACTATTGGGTTAAACCTTCCTAAGCAGATTCTGAGTGCTCAATCGGAAGCCAGAAATGAAGAGAACTTCATAACCGAAGACCTGCATGGTATGATTAATAAGCTTGAACCTCGTGCTAACAGAACGTTATGTTTGAACAACCGGAGTTAGATTTTGTGTTTTGGTGACTTGAGGGCTTTGATATGCACGAGTATCATAAGTCAAAGTATTCCATCCATCCTGGATCGGATAAGATGTACCAAGACCTGAAGAAGTTATACTGGTGGTCCAACATAAAAGCAAAAATTGCCACCTACATCAGCAAGTGTTTAACGTATGCCAAGGTTAAGATAGAATATTAGAAGCCGTCTGGCTTGTTGGTTCAACCAGAGATACCCCAGTGGAAATGGGAAAACATAAGATGGACTTTGTGACTAAGTTGCCAAAGATGGCAACCGGTCAAGACACGATCTGGGTAATCGTTAATCGTCTCACTAAGTCTGCTCATTTCTTACCCATGAGAGAAGATGACACGTTAGAAAAGTTGACGAGACAGTACTTAAAGGAAGTAGTCTCAAGGCATGGAGTGCCAGTTTCGATCATCTCAGACCGTGATGGGAAATTCACTTCACATTTCTGGAAGTCTCTTCATAAAGCGTTAGGTACTCGATTGGATATGAGTACAGCTTATCACATACAGACCGATGGTCAAAGTGATAGGACCATCCAAACATTAGAAGACATGTTGCGTGCCTGTGTACTCGACTTTGGAAAAGGTTGGGATAAACATTTACCGTTGGTAGATTCTCGTACAACAACAGTTACCATACCAGCATTAAGGCTGCACCGTTTGAGGCGTTGTATGAGCGTAAGTGTAGATCACCTATCTTTTGGGCTGAAGTTGGAGATAGTCAGCTCACTGGCCTAAAGATCATCCATGAGACAACCGAGAAGATTGTTCAAATCAAGAGCCGTATCCAAGCCACCCGTGATCATCAAAAAAGCTATGCCGACAAAAGACGAAAACCCCTTGAGTTTCAAGTGGGAGATAAGGTCATGTTGAAAGTGTCGCCATAGAAAGGGGTGATACGTTTTGGCAAACGGGGAAAGCTAAACCCTCGTTCTATTGGACCTTTTAAGATCTTAGCTAAAGTAGGAACCGTTGTCTACCTACTTGAACTCTCGGAACAGTTGAGAAGAGTTCATAGTACGTTTCACGTCTCGAATTTGAAGAAATTCATGTCTGACAAAACCCTTGCTATACCGTTGGATGAAATCCAAGTTGACGACAAAATCCACTTCATTGAAGAACCTGTCAAGATCATAGACCGTGAGATCAAGCGTCTGAAGCAGAGCCGTATTCCGATTGTCAAGGTACGTTGGAACTCTAGGAGAGGTCCTGAGTTTACGTGGGAACGTAAAGACCAAATGTAGCAAAAGTACCCGCACTTTTTGCTAATCCAGAATCTTCGTCAAATGCTACGTCATAAGCTTTAAGGACAAAGATCTTTTAACGGGGAAAGGATGTGACACCCCGCAAATTTCCGATCAATATTTTAGCCGTTTCCATTTTACAATTTGAATTTTTAACATTTCATGTAATTTTTACGGGTAACCAGGAAGTTGTTCCGTTATTTACTAAGAATCATTGCCAGAAGTGATCCGTGCATCCAATCATCGTAGTCTTTCGTCAGTAGACGCGTTTTATGTTTATAAATGATATTAAAAATTTCATAAATTTACGTGAAGTCGTTACTCGTTTCTCGTTACTTGCGTGTTTCGGATATAACTAGTAACATGAGTATATACATGAAAACTTAGAAATTAAATGCAAGCAAGCACTATGATTCCTAGAATGTTGGAGACCAAATTGGTCTCCCTCCTCCCTTGCACATACACGTCCAAACACACACACTAGCATAGGGAACCATTTTGAATTTTGAAATCAAAGGGAACATGTTTCCCCACTGTCACACTCCGTAAATTTCAGGTCAATATTTTAAACCTTTCTGATTTTTATCTTTGACTTTTACATGTTACGTTTGAATCTGACAGTTTATCGGGAAGTTAAACCGCGTAAATCTGAAAAACGTCATCGGCCGCGTCCCGGCATCGGTTATTAATTAATTTATGCCTTATATGAGATATTTTAACTTTTATAAGTGCTTCGTGATTTTTAATCACTTTCGATATTAATTTTAGGGTTTTATCTTTTAAATTGCGTTTTTCACGTTTTTGACCAAACGAAACCCCAAAAACCCGCAAACTTTTCGTGTAAACTCGAGTTATCATTCGTCAAGCATTTTAATGCTAAAAATTTTGTTCTCTTCCCTTTGTTTGACATGTTGGACGCCTAAACCACAACAACGTCACCATGCGTCCTAAATTAATTAAAAGGCATCTTATTTTGAAAATCCCACCCATGTGTGCATGCAAGTATAGAAAGTGACACATGAGAGTATCACTCTCATCTGTAGACATCCCATGCAACCTCAAACATGTGAACTCTTACACATTTGACTAGTGATTTTGATCTAAGACTAAGATACTTGAACTTGTGACTAGTTAGTGGCTCAAGCCATTTTTCTTTCCCCCTTTGTGGCATCATACGCACAGCACACACACTTGGCAAGTGTGTGTGTTGACTAGTCAATAACTCTTACCCTAAAACCTTAAATTTCATCCTATAAATACATCTCATATCACAACTTAGGTTATCATCTCATTTCAAAGCCAACAACAAAAATCTCTTATCTTCCTCTCTTCTTGCTAACCCACGGCCCAAACACCCTTTATAGGGTTCCCATTTTCTTTGATTATTTTCAAGATCCAAGTGTTCTAAGTTCATTTCCAAGGGTTTCTAAGGTGTATCCAAATATTGGTTGGTTGATTTCCAAAGGTTTTCTCAAGCTTATAAAATTAGGGTTTCTAATTTTATAAGTGGGTTTTATAGATCTAGTCATTTTGGGTATAGATCTTGTGATTCTCTACTTGTGTCTTCATTCTTGTAAGCATTCTTGACCCATATCTTGTTTCATTTCTTTTATTCTTATGAATATTGTTCAAGTTTAAGAGTCCATGTGTTGTGTTACTTTTATAAAAAGAAATGATAAAAATATCTTGACAACTTTTATAAAAATGAAAGTATTATGTTTGTTGTTTTATAAGCTATGGTGAGATGAGTTGAAAAGTGGGTTGCAACAATACATATGATGAGGTTAGGATAGATTAAAAGTGGTTTTGTTGGTTAGTTTTGGCGAAAAAGAATTTAGGTTGGACTAGACACTATGACGGTCTTATGGTTGAATCTATGGTTAAGTCTATGGTACATTTCCAAAAAGATAGGTTGCTGATTGAAAATATAAATGAGGTTGTAGGACACTTAAAAATGTTTTCAATAGTCGAAAAAGTAGTTTTTGGATAGCTCGTTTCGTATAGATAGATTTCCGTATATTAAACACCAAAAACGGACTTTAAACGGCCAAGTTATGACGAAATGAATTTTGAAACACTTTTTGAAAAAACAAATAATGTAGTTGCTGATTGGATTAATAAATAAGGTTTACGGACACTTTCGGGCTTATTTGAGCTTTTAAAACCTTATCGAAACATAACCTTAGGATATTAATTAGAAACTTTAGAGATGTCATAAATATTTTTATGAGATGTCGAGACTAACAAAAATGTAGGATTTCTAAAAACGATATATTTTAGCACATATTAGTTAAGTGAACATATGAGTCAAGCGTTTAGGACGAGATAGTGCGTTTAGGAAATATGGATATATCAATTTATAGGGGACGGTATTAACGTTCCGAAACTAAAAACTTACCCAAAATAGAAAGTTACTAAAAATGGTAATTTTTGGATAAACGTCGGAACTTAACGAAAAACTCTATAATTTTATTTAGTCATACTTTATTAAATAAACTAAAGCACAAACACACATGGATGTCTTTTCTCTTGAAAGCGTATCATACATGTTTCGGTTATCTTCCGTTTTCCTAAGACGCGTCGTTTATTTAGGTCGCGTGTAGGATCCTTCGGCTTTATTACTTCTCCGTTGATTATCGATTCACCACTTGCTTAAGGTGAGTTCATAGCCCCACGTTTTTACCGATTTACAAATGCTTTATACTTTGGGGTAAGAAACATTGTTTTCTTTTAAAATTTGGACACAAGTTCTTAACGTGAGTTTTACATGTTTATGTGTTGCCTAAGTTTGCTTACAAACCACTATTGCCCGAACTATCATGAACCGTTAGTCACCTATGGCCAATTGGATTGGTTAAGTAAGCGCGAATGAATAAATAGATCTATTAGGACTAATTACCCCTATCTGGTTTGGTTCTAAATTAGCTGCGAACAAACAGATATATGTCATGTCGATTGTGCGTTGTGGTGGTCTTTGGTTTGGGACACCAGTTAAGGGCAGGAATACTATGTGGCATGATATGATATGCCCTGTTGTTATTAGCATCGGTGTCATGAGCTTAGCGCAGCAGTAAATACTTTTTATGTGATGCTGTATCTGTTATAGTAGTCGCATACGTTTTGAAATCTTGTGGTCCACTCTTGTACTAACTTAAACCTATGAATTCACCAACATTATGTTGACGTTTTAAACATGTTTTCTCAGGTGCTTAGCTTGGCTTGATTCTTGATGCTAAATGGAGTCTATGTGCTATGTGACCTCGCCGATTTCAAGACTTATCTATTTATATACTCGTTTCATTATCAAACTTGGTTATGCTTCCGCTACATTTAACTTTCATATGATCGGTTGTAAAACTTAAATTAATCTTCTTTATGAAACGAGTACAACTTTTTTTTCAAACGTCTATGATTAGTGGTTGTTCTTTATTGCTTTGTGTTCGGATTGTTATGACATCACGCCCTCGGACACGTATTCCGTCCAGGCCCCGTCTGGAGGTGTGACACCCACCTTATGACAAGAGCTAGTCCTTTCCTTCACCCTTATTGGAAGATCAAATTGGCCCCCTTGATCTTTTGTCCCTTGCCATCGCATACTAGCTCACACACACACTTGGTGTGTCAAAAATTTTGTCCATATATTCATAACATGCATATCTCATTCTCTTAACATCATTTCTCACATACAAAAACTTTGAGTTCTCTCTTTTTTTGCTTTTATATCCGAAAATCATCAAACACACACATAAACTCATAACTTTCCAAACTTGATCAAAAACCTTTAAAGATATTGTGTTCGTTAATACTTATTGTTTTTGGGTTAGTTAAAAACAATGTTTGGGTTGTTACTAGTCATAAATCATCTTCCAAACCACTCTTTCTTGTAAGTCTCTCAATCTTTTTAAAACTTATACTTTTGAGATCATCTTAATGCATAAATACTAGTTGTACAACTCGTTTGTAGAAATGAAGATTTTGAAACTACGTAAACCTTAAAAGGTTATATGTGTTGCTCAAAAATAATAAAAGAAAGACAAGGAAAGTATAGTTTTGTGATCATGGTTATTTTTATGTAATAAAAATATGTACTATTAGCTTATTTGTTGGTTCGGCTTACTAATAAGCCACGAAGGGCTTATTTGAACTTAATGGGCTTATATGTTAGTTCGGCCCCACTAAGAAACAAAAGGAAATGATTTTTCTAGCTTATGGTATTTCGGCTTATATTAGATGGCTTATTTTCTAGCTTATTTAAAAAGGACAAAACAATAAACTTATTCGGCTTAATAAATAAGCCGAATATAGCTTATTGTGCTCTTTAGCCTCGTCCCACACCGAAGGCCCAACACCAGGAGCTTATCCATAAGCTTAAGTGGTTCAGCTTATTTACTTTGGCTTTTCAAGGGCTTATTAATAGCTTATTCGAGAACCAAGGACTTAAACTATGCTAATTTGCTTAACGAGCTTAATTAATGGGACCGTGCGAGCTTATAAGGCTTCGGCCCAACACATAAGCCTAAACCGTGACTTAAGGCCCATAGTCGGCTTAATGGGTCTTTGTCTTGAATTATTGTGAGCTTGTGGATAGCTTACCATCGAGTCGAGTGCTTATTCGTTTAAAGTTTGCTTATCGGATTAAATGGATAAGTTTAAATCTACATTTTTAACTTAACGGGCTAAGGCCCAACATGGATACAATACACCAAGGCGTAAAGCCTATGGTGTAGCTTATCAAATAAGTTCACGAAAAGCTTATTTGGTATTTCATGACTTAGACACTATGCGTTTAACTTATTATGAACGTTAGACATTACGAATCATGAAATTAGGCTTATTGGGCCTAAAAGCCCAATAAGGATTCGAAGGGTCTTTTTGACTAGTTATAAAGTGAAGAATACTAGTAATCTTTGATATTATGCAAGAACTAGATAGAGAAGTGGGTTGGAAAGTTTCTAGAGAGAGAAAGATGATAATATAATTATGTGTGTGAAAAATAAGGAATGAAACAACCAACCACCCTCTCCAAGACATGGAGAGGGTATATATACTACATACATAGGCCGGCCATGGGCTTTACTAAAGCTTCCATGGGCCTTGGGCCATATTAGCTTACTAAGCTTATCATATGTTAAACTATGGGCTAAGACTATTACAACTTGGAAGTGACCGATACTTTTCTTGTTTCCAACAATCTCCCCCTAAGGGAGGTCACTCCATTTTACAAAATTTTAAACCTAGCATACTATGCTACATCTTTAGTCTTCAGCTCGTAAACTTCATTTCTTGATTTTCCCTTGTGAATATGTTGTAGTGATCATTGACTTTGGGATAGAGCTAGTTCCTTTATCTTGACTTGTAAGTGGAGATGTGATCTTGAGCACTGTGAGATCATCAACCAAGCATAATCTCGTTTCGCCATCTTGTGACTTTGTCATCTTGTGATCTTGTGACTTCTGGACCGACATGCTCATACCATTCTTGATTTGTTGACTTGGAAAGCTTTAATGTTGCATCTTTCTTGAAATTCTTTAACTTTAACACTTCGTCACTTCGAGAAAGACGTTCGGTATCAGAGTAGCGGAAATCTTGAAACATGTACTTGAGCTTTCATGATGACTTTATGTTTTGTCAGTCGGGTATGAGCATGTGGCTATGGATCTTGTGAGTCAGCTGGAATCAGGAACCTCCACCACCATCTTTAAATAGCCTGCATAAAAACAGTTAGAAATAAAGCTGGGGGACGAATATGGCTTTGTCATTCGCCCAGGTTTGGTTGGAGTAACCTTCAAATCCGTAAGGATCGACCTGTGATCAGATAGATTCAATTTAAGAGGAATCTTCTTGACAGGATTTCTAGCTGTAGTATTGAATCTTTCTAACACATACGTATTAGATTCATCATACTCAACATGTTCTCATTATCAGAACGTCTCAAAGCAGACATCACGATAAGAGTGAACCTGTGAGTTACTATCTCACCCATTGATATAGAAAAATCAATTTGAAAATCAATTAACGTGTCACTTGCTAAAGTGGTTTTGTGACACATCGAGAGTGTTAATCATTTCAAAAATTCATCAGAAAGATTATTGAATGATCAACCCTAAGCCTTCTTAACCCAATTTATCTTTTGACTTGTTTCTCCTTAGCTTTAGCAGTGGAGATGTGTATCCTTGCCAAGCCTATGATACGAAACTAATCACAACCAAGCAATTGAGCGTACCAATTAAATGTTACACCCTAGATTAGTTGAGTGATCTGAGTGTTTTCGTTTCCATATTTCATGAGAAGCTTGGTTATGTACATGTGATTAGGACAAAAACGGATGCCAAACGGAAAAATCCTCCACTCGATGAGACACATTTTCATAAACAAAAACTTTTCTAAAGTCTACTTGAGGACAAGTAGGATTCAAGTGGGGGATATTTTATAACATCGAATAACGTCACTTTATTATATCATTTATCCTATCTATTTTGTCCACTTTAATATAATTATTGCATAATTTGATACTTAATTGCTTTAAAGTTGATAAATGTAATAATTCAAGAGTGTTTTGTGAAGACAAGCTAAAAAACGCATAATTTGGAGCTAAAACGAAGACATTTGAAGAATGCTGATTTCTGACTACATACGCCGTATCCAACAAAAGAGATATGGCGTATAAGCACCAAGACTTCACAAGAAAGCGCGTTTGACCAATTCCCAATACGGCGTATTTGACTGCTTCCATACGTCGTATCCAGCTGGATAAGTATTCAAAGATACAGTAATAAATGTAAATTGGGAATGATATAACCGATTGATTGAGAACGTAGCGCGCACTCCAAGGAATCCAACCCTATACGCCGTATCATTCAAGAAGCATACATCGTATCGACCAATTTTCAAAGTCTATAAATACCAAACCCTAAATACGATTTAGTGTATGCTTTTAGCCACCAAGTTTGATTTCTAGAAGATCTAAGAAGCCACAAAGGTCCTGCAAAGTGCCCCAATCAATGGGAAAACTCTTGTAATCATTTACACTCTATATACGCGTTCAGTTAGAGTAATATTTCTTTACTTTAATCATTCATCTATGAATTCGTGTATTGTTGCAATGATTATCGGCTAATACTTTTAGGTATTAGCCATGTTTATGATAATATAATGTTTGGTTTATCTATCTTGAATGCTTAATTCATCGTTTTATGCGACCTATCATTCAACTGGGTCTAGTCCTACATATTTAATGCGCTACAACTTCGGTGTTGTGTGGGCGTAGGCTAAGAGTCCCGGATAGCTCTCCATATTTGCAAGTAAGTTAGTAAAGTTTTGATGGGATAGGGTTTAATAAGATCATTATTAATCTCCTAAGATAGATTATAATCAACACATAAAATACTTTATGCGGATACGTTTAATTGTGACGGGATTCAACGTGTCTAGGTCTTAGGAAGAAGTACCGCCTAAGTCTAAGAATGATATAACCCTCGAGATAAGTCATTCATTGCACTACATAATCAAACCAACGTTCTATTTAATTAAACATGGCTAATATTGTTTTCCTTACATAAGGCTTGACCGCTTCTTTATCTTTTGTCTATCAACTTGTGTGTGTTAATTGTCATCAAAACCTTAGATTAGACACCAAAATCGTGCCAGTCTCTTAGGCTGAAAACCCCCCATATCTCTAGACAACGTACATAGCATAGTTTTAACCAATAAATAAACTATTTAAAATACTGATAGAATATAGGATTAAATTTCCACTCTTAGTGTTCGACACCCTACTTACCGCGAAATTCCGTCTTGACCAAGTACTCTGCCC